>ML359519.1:4246-16793 GCA_005239505.1 Nicotiana paniculata
CCTGGCGTTACCCAGGCGTTAGACCCATAACGCCTGGGTGCTTATTTCGGTGAGGTCCGAGTTTTTGTGGTTTTTAAGAGTTTCCAAGCCAGGATAGGAGTCTTTTAGACGGGTAGGGTTTATCCCAACCGTATAAATAGACCCAAAAACATATCATGAGATCGGGGGGAGACGACTTTTGGGAGAAAAATACACACACGGATTCATTGAAGGAGCAAGGATGATCAGTTTTCTTCGTTTTTATTCAAGTATTTGCAGTTCATGCACACTTATGCAATTGTTTGATCATAGCATGAGTGGCTAAACACCCATTGTTCTGGGGTTGTGGTTTAGCCATGAATATTGTTATTCGACATTAATTTAACTTTGAATATAGTTTACTCAACATATGGTTGTTTCTTCAATTCGGTGTTTAATTGCTTAATTGATTGGCCATTGATTAAGTTCTATATACTATCTATGTTATGCTTGGGAAAGCCGTATATAGATTAGAGAAGAATTGAAGAGAGCGCGATCTTAACCCTTCAGGGGAGCGGATTTGTGGTTAGGATAGGAATATACCTAGTCACCGTGCTTAATTTAACATCGTAATCTTAGTGCGTTCTAATAGACTAATTCCATAGGAATATAGGCATTAATCTATTGAGAATAGGTGAGGAGTGCTTCGGAAGAAGGCTATGAGAATATTTATCGATTAATTAGCAACCATGAGTGAACTATATGAAAGGAAAAGTTAATTAGAATGCAATATGAGTGGTGAATAGACCATAACCCTGGAATATTTATCTCTACTGAATACATTACAATAGTTCTTGTTACTTGATAATTAGTTATTTCATAGAATTTTAGTATAAATTAATACATCATTGATCTTATATTGGCTTGGTTAAAGAATAATTAAAGTGAATTAGCTAGTAGTTTATACAAGTCTCTGTGGGTACGATATCTGGACTTAAATTCCTATATTACTTGTCGACCACGTACACTTGCGTGTGCATTGGGATTTCGACCAACAGCCATAGTACCTGTAACAACCTCCATATATCGGCTAATGAATAAATTGGTGAACCAAGAGAGGCTACTCATACTTCACCCTGACACTTGGTCACAAATTACACCCTCAATTTCTTTGTGGCATTTATACAAACACTTAACATAGCTCTTCCTAACCCCCAACAAAAAACTTTTAGCCGTAATTAGACTAAGGATACACCAATATCACACCTAGACATTATATGGCCAGTCTCCATAGTGAAACTCGACTTCCACCCTATAAGAAAAAGAGCATAAAAGGAAAGAAAATAAAAACAAAAACTCCCACAACACAAGCAAAAGAAAATAAAATAAAACTAAGAAAAGAGAGAGAAAGCATCTCACTTACCTGAAGGGACCCTAGAGAGAAAGCTCGTGAGGATGTGATTAAGGGAGAAGAGGAGGAGAGGTGGTGTGGTGTTGTTTCTTTCTTAAAGAGAGGATATGAGAGAAAGGGGGAGATTTAGGGTCGTTTAGTGTAGGGTAGACAAAGAGGGAATTTTAGAATTGGGGATTTTGAAAGAGGGGGGTCTGAAATAAAAAGGGAAAAGGAAAACTTACCTGATGCTTGGTCGGTGCGCGGTCGGGTCGCCTCGTGCGCGGACGTGCAAGAGAGGCAGAACATGGGTGAAAGTGCGGGACTAGTGCACGGAAGCACACATTCCGCCTAAGCTGACGTTGCCTTTTTGCATGACTAAATGCGCGAGGTGCCCCCCCCCCCCCCAGGTGCGCAGTCGCGCACATATACATTCAAAATGGCCCTTTTAGACATCTCACTTCCTACCTTCCACTACATGTACCTTCATGCACCTACCCCATCATACTATACACTAATTTCTATCTAATCTACGCTATAAACAAAAGTGAAAAATCTAATTAGTAGAACAATAAGAGGTAGTTCTGAGTTATAGTTGTCAGCTTGATTCAACCGAGCATCCTCAACTGATTTTGATGCTCGAGGATTGCTGAGGAAATCCTCCAGCAAGATACGATTTTAGTCTGTGCCCATTCACCTCGAAACTTTCCGTTCCGTCATGGTTCTGGATCTCAATTTCCCCATATGGTGATACATGTTTCACCACATACGGTACCGTGCATCTAGACTTAAATTTTTCAAGGAATAATCTAAGTCTACTATTGTACAGTAAGACTCTGTCTCCTTCATGAAACTCCTTTGGCTTAATCAGACGATCATGCCTTCTTTTAGTCTTTTCCTTGAAAATTCGCGCATTTTCATATGCGTCCAGTCTAATTTCCTCCAATGCATTCATCTGACCCAACTTATGTTCACTTACAAGACTAAAATCAAGATTAAGCATCTTAATTTCTCAATAAGCTTTATGTTCTATTTCAACAGGTAGGTGACACGATTTTCCATACACTAGTTTGAACGGTGAAGTACCTATGGTTGTTTTGAACGCAGTTCTGTACACCCATAGAGCTTCTTCCAACTTTACAGACCAATCTTTACTAGAAGCACTAACCGTCTTTTCAAGATTCTTTTAAGTTCATGGTTATCCACTTGAACTTGCCCACTAGTTTGGGCATGGTACGGGGTTCTTGCTTTGTGTGTGACCCCATACTTGGATGGCAGTGCATCAAATTGCTTGTTTACAAAGTGTGACCCATTGTCACTGATAATCACTCGAGGTGTCCCAAAGCGAGTAAAGATGTTCTTCCGTAAGAACTCACACACCAACCGAGCATCATTGGTCCTAGTAAGGATTTCTTTGACCCACTTAGAGACGTAGTCAATGGCTACTAGGACATACTCATAAGAATGTGACGATGGGAATGGGTCCATGAAGTCAATGACCCAAACGTCAAAAATTTCACATACCATAATGGAGTTGAGAGGCATTTCGTCCCTCTTGCTAATATTACTTGCCATACGACACTTGTCACATGCAGCTACATATGCTCTTGCGTCCTTATACAAAGTAGGGAAATATAAATCGGCTTCCATGACCTTTGTTGCAGTGCGATTTCCATCATAGTGTCCTCCAGCTGCTCCATCATGGCAATGAGACAGAACACTTGCCATCTCTCCTTTAGGCACACCATCTGCACACAGTTTAAGCAAGAAGGGGTCATTCCAAATAATTTTTTACCTAACCTTGAAGCTTCTTTTTCTGATCGAAGGTCAAGTCGCGTGGTATCCATTCACTAACTAAGAAGTTGGCTATGTCGGCGAACCATGGTGGTATATCAGAGACTGCTGCAATGGAAAACATTTGTTCATCTGGGTACGCTTCCCGAATTTCCACCGCTTCAACAGGTGGTTTCTTCAATCGCGAGAGGTGGTCAGTCACGAGCTTAGAACACACACTAAAATATGATTGCTAGTCGAATATAGTATTGAAAATTATCGTATCCACAGGGATTGGAGTTAAACAGTATGATCGTATGCTATCCAAGATGATCAACAATTGAGGTTTATATGATTAAAACTTAAATTAACTAAAATTCTAAACTATTGACTAGTAACAAACAACGCAAGTAGTAAGCAACAGAAGATATCAATGGGGAGAAGATAGTGTTGATAGGATATGTGAAAGATGCATGTTTGGGATTTAACTCTAGATAATTCACTTCTAATGTTCAAGTGAATCTCTCGAATTAACTTGGTTATTAGTTGAATTATTTAGTAGAAACTCCTCTCTCTATTAAGTATGAGCCTCACAATATGAACCAATTTTAAGTGCGTGAAGATATGCAAGAATTCGCAGTGGATGGATCTTTAGGAGAACCTGTTTCAATTATCCTCCTAACATAGTCTAATCAACAATTCAACAAGCTTCTTACTAAGAAGAATTAATGACTTCAACCAACTAAATATAAAGCAACAATATCACAAGTTATGCCTCTCTCGATTACATTAACAAGTGAATAAAAATGCAACAATTATAACATCCAAAATGATTCAATACATAAAACTATAGTTAATTATCCACAAACAAATATCAATACACCAAATCCATCAAACCCTAAAGAGAACTACTCCATAGACATGGAGTAATTCATCACAATTGAGTGTAAAGTAAAGAAAAACATAAAACAATCCAAACCCTTGTTTGAGTTGGTATTGAATGATAGATTCCTTGTGATCTTGCTTCTCCAACTTCTCCTTAGCCTCCTTAGGTCTTAGATGTATCAAAAGTTCTCAAAATACCGTTTTCCCATGTATATATACCAAATAGGGTCGGGACCAAGCAATTACACCTTCTCCTACGCGAAAAAGGAAACTTTTTCCCAGACAAGACATGCGCAACAACGCAATTGGAAGTGTGCCCGCGCACTTTTCACACTATTCTGCCCCATAACCGCGGTCAGTGCACGGCCGCGCACCTTCCACACAATTTTCACCCTGTGTTGTTGGGAACATAAAAAAATATAAAACATGAAAGTTGTAGACCTTTGAATTAGATTTCCAACTATATATTGTAGAGCCAAAATGGAGTTCTGAGCGAATAGTTATGTGCATTTTACTAGACAGTGCGCAATATGATTGCTCGACTCTTCGTTCGTTCTTAACTATCATCCGTTGATCCCAAAACACGATCCCAACTTAATTCCTTGGGATTTTACACATAATTCAAAGCTCCAAATCACTTGAGTTCATTCCATAACAGTACATAGCTCGGAATCACTCCTACAAGGTATAAAACACACCATTAGTGCAAAACACTAGCGATTAAAGCTCAAACTCAACTAAAGTGCAGTAAATTGGAATGTAATAATCAACTAAAACATGAGATTATAGTCTACCATCAATCATCCACTTGATTTTTTGTGCCCTTCATGTCCTTGATTCTAGATCAAATTCTTGTAGCAACAATACCCACCGCATCAGGCGCAGTTTGGACTCTTTCTTACTCAGCAGATATTTTATTACCTTGCTTCCCACCAAATAGGATATGAACTAGTCAAAAGCAAATACTACTGCGAAGAACTCCTTCTCCATGGTAGCATAGTTCACCTGAGCATCATTAAAAGTCTACCTTGCATAGTAAATGGTTTGGAACAATTTATCTCTCCTCTACCCCAGTACTGCTCCTACTGCCACATCACTGACATCACAAATTATCTCAAAAGGCTCACTCTAGTTAGGATTCACCATTATGGGGGCACTCAGTAGCTTTTCCTTGATAATTTTGAATGCTCTGAGAAACTCCACATCAAATACAAATTTCACATCGTCGGGAAGTAATGCAGTTAAGGGCTTGGTAATGCTGGAAAAATTCTTAATGAACCTTCTATAGAAACCGGCATGCCCTAAAAAATTTCTGATTCTCTTCACTGAGGTGGGTGGTGGGAGCTTGGCTATCACATCAAATTTAGCTCTGTCTACTTCAATACCTTCAACTGTGATTTTATGGCCCATGACTATCCCCTCCATAACCATGAAGT
The DNA here is from genome assembly GCA_005239505.1 of Nicotiana paniculata. NCBI lineage: Eukaryota > Viridiplantae > Streptophyta > Magnoliopsida > Solanales > Solanaceae > Nicotiana > Nicotiana paniculata. Next base: position 9,689 of record ML359519.1, read on the forward strand.
GACACATTTCACAGTTGAGTACTAGATGAGTGTCCTCACATCGTTTTAGAACAAGTTCAAGGTTCCTCAAGCAATCTTCAAAGTCATCTCCAAATAGATTAAAGTCATCCATGAATACCTCCAGACACTTCCCATTCAAGTCTGAAAATATTGGCATCATGCTTCTCTGAAAAGTAGCTGGTGCATTGCATAGCCCGAAAGACATTCTTCGGTATGAAAATATACCCTGAATATCCATCTAAGAAGAAATAACATCCACGCCCCGCCACCTTCTCCAACATCTGATCAATGAAAGGAAGAGGGAAGTGATACTTCCTTGTTGCATCATTTAATCTCCGGTAGTCTGTGCACATCTTCCACTCAGCTATTGTTCTGGTAGGAATTAGCTTGTTGTCCTCATTTTTTACCACCATCATTCCCACCTTTTTATGGCACAACCTGTATGGGGCTAATCCACTGACTGACAGAGATGGATATTATTGTGCCAGCATCCAGCAATTTAAGTATCTCTTTTTGAACCACCTCCTCAAGATCTTTGTTCAATTTGAGCTGAGGCTACACCACTGGTTTACTCCCTTCTTCTAACAGGATCTTGTGCATGAAGATTGCAGGGGTGATCCCCTGAATACATCGATACTCCAACCGATTGCCTTAATTGCTTCCGTAGTAACTCCACAAGCATGTTCTCATGTGAACCTGTCAAATCAACAACAATAATCACGAAAAAATTGATAGTCTCCAAAAAAGCATATTTCGAATGTGTCGGGAGTACTTTCAATTCCAGCTTCGGCTTGCTATTTTCTTTCTCAAAATTTTCTTCATCTATCACATGTTTCTCATATTTTAGCGCCTCAAATTCCTTCTTGATCTCAGGATCTTCATCATCTGTTGTGCTTGATTGACTAATGCATCTCTCTAGTGAGTCACCTACTAGCTTATCTAGTTTTTGTTGTTCAGCTAACTCTCCCACCACATCTAGTTTGAGACAAGCATAGGCAAATGCCTCATCATATGGGTATTTCATTATTCTCTTCATTTGAAACACCACTTTTTTGTTTCCCACTCGTAGCATGAGTTACCCCTCATATATATCAAGAATAGCCCAGCCAGTGCAAAAGAAATGGTTTCCCCAGGATTAAAGGTACCTCCTTATTCACTTCCATATCTACCACAATGAAGTCTAATGGGAAAACAAATTTGCCTACCCTTACCAGAATATCCTCAATTATGCCCTATGGTATGATTGTGGTCTGGTCAACCAGCTTCAAGGATAATGGCACAGATTTGATTACTCTTATCTCTCCTTGTAATTTCTTGAACACCGATAATGGTATCAAGTTAATGGATGCACCTGAATCGCACAAGGCTTTGTCAAAAATTTCACTACCCAACGAGCTGGGTATAGTGAAACTGGCAGGATCCCTACACTTCTTAGGAATTTTGTTCTTTAAAATGGCACTGCAGTGGGCATTGGGAATTGTGTTTGAACACTTTCGTTTCCTCAAGTTTCCTTTTGTTTGAAAGGATTTCCTTCAGGAATTTTGCATAGGCTGGGATCTGTGTGAATTTTCAATAGTTTCAAAGGCTTGAAGGAGCGTAGCCTTATTCAAAAGGAATTGATAGGAAGACTTTTCTCTCTTCGATTATATCCTACAATAAGATAAGAGAGCACCTCCGTGAATGGGATGTCCGCATACAACTGTTTCAGTAACTCCAAATATTTCCCAAAGCATTTGTCTAATTTCTCCCGCTTCATCTTTTGAGGAAAATGTAACAATGGCATGTGCTTGCTTTCCTCAAATGTGATGTTCACCTTCTACTTATCAACATCATTGTTGCTAACATTCTCCTAGGGTAAAGATTCACCAATTCTTTGTTCTTCAACTATCTTGGCTGAGTTGAACTCCTTCTCCTCCCTTGGTTTTGACTTTGGCTCTGCTAATGTTCTCCCACTCCTAAGAGACATGATAACAGGCTAAAATCACATAGTTTAGCGTATGTTTATGCTCTAACTTAATGATGCTTCACTGTCTTAACGATTATTAAATGATGATAAGTTGGCTCTAATTGTGATTTTTGTGTTTCACAGGAGTACAATGCACTATTGAGGACTTAGGATGGTGATTTGTGCAAAATTGAAGAAGAACAGCCCTATGGGATAATTTATGGATGACTTGAAGGATGAAAGACGCTTGGGACAGAATGAAACCTCATTAGAGCGGGTATTAGCGCGAGTTCAGCGCGCCCGCGCTAGTCCAGCAGACCAGGCAGACAGAAACCCCATTAGCGCGAGACTAGCTCGCCCGCGCTAGTCCAGACGGGAAAAATAATTCGAAAGGGTACTTTTGGAAGTTAGGGGCCAATCCACTTAAACTATAAAAGGTTTAATTCCCCCAAAGGAGTAAATAATCAAGGTTTAGAGTTTAGAAAAAGAAAATCAAGGGAAAGAGGCAAGGAGGCAATTGGGCATCAATCCATATCTTCTTCTTTTGTGCTTTTACCTTTGCTTCTGAATTCTTTTGTAGTTTTTATCATTATTATGAGTAGATAACTTTTCCAATCTAAGGTTTTGGTGGAACCCGTTGGGGGATGACTTTATTGTGATATTAATATAGTTCTGGTTGGTTGTTAATCTCTATTTGTTCAACTACGTTCTTGTTGTAGTTGATTGAATGACTGTCAATTAGCTGTGCCTATTTATTATGTATCTACTTGAGAGAGAGAGTGCATATTTAGGTAGTTGTTTGAACAACACCCCTCCCGGAGTATAGGCGAGAGTCATAACCGAGGGTTTAGAGGTTGGATTAGAGATAACAATACCTCGGTTAAAATCTAAAGTGAACTGTAATGCAATCTAGCTAGCGTAACTTGAGAGAGTCTGTCTAGTAAATTATCATAATTATTTGATAGAGATTTATGGTAATTGGAGTGTTCATGATTGATAGAGACAACTAAATCAAAACTATAGGAAGTATACAAGAAGGAAGTTCACCAACGGAGGAAACCATAACCTTAGACCTTTAATCCAATTGTTTACATCTTATTGTTAGTTAATCTTAAGTTTATTATTTCTGTTCAGCTGTAGTAGTAGAAACAACACAAAGTGATATACACAACGTTTGAGAAAGTTGACTATTGAGAATCTAGTAATCTAAATACGACATTTGATACGATAATTCCTTGTGGGATTCGACTCTGGGCAAAATACCTGGATTATATTTGCAACGCCCGCTTAGTCTTTTAATAGACATAGTTGAGCGTGATCAAATTTTTGCGCCAGATTGCCTGGATGACTTTCTATGCTATTCTAGTTGTGTTAGTTTAATGGAATAATTTTTTTTACAAAAATAGAAAAAAATGGACTTTTCCCGACGATGGATCTATTAGACAATTTTCTTGAGGGATTTAAGTCTAAAGAAAGAAAAAAAAAAGATTTTTTATTTTCTTTGTAGGTAGTGTAGTAACTCCCCCTTGGTTTTTCTTTTGACCACAGTTCTTTTCCAAGGGTTTAGCTTGAACCGGGTAAAGTTAGTTGTCTTTTTATTTTTTTAGTTGTTAGGATTCTTTTGGGCAAGGAGCTGAATGATAAAATACATACCTTGGTGTGCTACACCTGAACACCGAAGAACCTAGAGTGTGACGCTTAGGCTCATTGGTTGACTCTTGTAGAATGCCTTAATTTTGCATACTGAAACAGACTTGAATGCTCAATGGAGTGTCTTGTGGAACCAATTTGGACTGAATTATGTGCCATGTGCGTGTAAGGTATTTTACATTGTATTCTATGTCTGCATTTGGTACCTAGAACTTGCCCCGTGTGTGTACAAATCGAAATAGAAGTTTGTTTAGTCTTAGAAGGGATATAGGCATTTCTTTGTGAAGCCAGACACAAATATGTAGCCACCTGAATGTAATTAACCAAAGTCAACCCTTTGAGCTTATAAGCATGTTTCTTTGATAACCACACTATGAACCATAACCAATTGTTTCAATAACCTGTCTGTTTGAACCCTGTACCTCCCATGAGCACTTGAGTTGTTAGCTGATATGTAAAAGTCAAAGTGTGGGGTGGTGGTTTGATATGTAAGGAAAATCAAGGAAATAGAATGAAAGGTGCAAAAAAAAAATAAAAAAAAAAGAAAAAAAATGCAAAAGTGAAGGCCACTTAGAGAAAAACAAAAGAAAGAAAGAGGACAATAAATACATGTAGTCCTTGATAATTAGTGGCATGAAAAAGGAAGTTGCACCTAAAGAATAGTGGGGTAATTATGAAGCAAAGCGTGGTGAAATTTCTGGCCAAGCATGAAAATGGACTGAATGTTAATGTAATTGTATTAAAAGTGCTTAGTGAGGTTACTCACTATATCCAAATGTATCCTACCCGTCCCTTAGCCTACATTACAACCAAATAAAGACCTATTGATCTTAGACTGAATAAACTCAATTAGTAGAGTATTACACTATGGGCAAGCCTATGGCGTATCTGTGTGACATATGAATGTTCTTTTTGAGAGTGAGTGAATTCTTTCGATTTGAAGTTCCTGTTGCTCTTACTATTATGTTTTGTGGAACTACTCTCAGTTGTGTGAAGTGAGGGCACGTGATTTATGAAAAAGAGGTAAGTCTTGACCTCCTTGTAGAGTATCTCGAGGAAGTAAGAGAATGGCTTGGCATTTGAGAGTCGCCGCTTGAGGCATAGATGTTACACTACTAGGTACAATGCTTGTAAAACGTTCGTGATGTGATACTGTAGGGAAGTGTTTGGGGAAAGAAGCCCTGTAGGATATAGTGGATTGCTCGAGGACTAGCAAGTTTAAGTGTGGGATGTTGATAACAGGCTAAATTCACAAAATTTAGCGTATGTCTATGCTCTAACTTAATGATGCTTCACTATATTAACGATTATTAAATGATGATAAGTTGGCTCTAATTGTGATTTTTGTGTTTCACAGGAGTACAATGCACTATTGAGGACTTAGGATGGTGATTTGTGTGAAATTGAAGAAGAACAGCCCCATGGGATAATTTATGGATGACTTGAAGGATGAATTCGCTTGGGAAAGAATGAAACCTCATTAGCATAGGTATTAGTGCGAGTGTAGCGCGCCCGCGCTAGTCCAGCAGACCAGGCAGACAGAAACCCCATTAGCGCGAGACTAGCGCGCCCGCGCTAGCTCAGACGGGAAAAATAATTCGAAAGGGTACTTTTGGAAGTTCGGGGCTAATACACTTAACGTTTAAAAGGTTCAATTCGTCCAAAGGAGTAAATAATCAAGGTTTAGAGTTTAGAACAAGAAAAGCAAGGGCAAGATACAAGGAGGCAATTGGGCATCAATCCATATCTCCTTCTTTTGTGATTTTACCTTTGCTTATGAATTCTTTTGTAGTTTTTATCATTATTATGAGTAGCTAACTTTTCTAATATAAGGTTTTTGTGGAACTCGTTGCGGGATGTATTTGTTGTGATATTAATATAGTTTTGGTTGGTTGTTAATCTCTATTTGTTCAACTACTTTCTTGTTGTAGTTGATTGAAGGACCCTCAATTAGCTGTGCCTATTTATTATGTATCAACTTGAGAGAGAGAGAGAGTGCATATTTAGGTAGTTGTTTGAACAACACCACTCCCAGAGTATAGGCGAGAGTCATAACCGAGGGTTTAGAGGTTGCATTAGAGATAACGATACCTCAGGTGCAATCTAAAGTGAACTGTAATGCAATCTAGTTAGCGTAACTTGAGAGAGTGCGTATAGTAAATTATCATAATTATTTGGTAGAGATTTATGGTAACTGGAGTGTTCATGATTGATAGAGACAACTAAATTGAGGTATGAGGACCTGAAAGAGATCGAGGATATGCTAAAGTGCCTTACGGAACAATATGATGAGATACAACTGCGGGTACAAAGGCAAGAAGCAAATATTCACAACTTGGAGGCTTAGGTGAATAAAATAATTGAACCCTGTAAAGCGCAACAAGTTGACATTGTGGATAGTAGCCAATAAGAGTATGAATTTGCTGCAGAAATTGCCATTATAATGGAGGATTTAAAAAAATACGAGGATGAGCTAGAGGAGAAGGCCAGAGTAGAACCCCAACAGTCAATCGAACAAGATTTTGAGGGTGCTAGTGTCGTAGATAGATAGTAGAGTCAACCAAGGTTATTCAGGATACATATTTAGTTCACTCTAGTGTCATTAGTGTTAAGGATGTTGACAATCTCAATGTTTGTGTAGTTGAGCGCATTGGTCCACACTCCAAGCACTTTTCCACATTGTGTTTGGATGATGATATGGAAATAGAGTCGTCCGAGCCACTTGAGGAGTCAAGGAGTAATGAACAAGATGCTTACATTCTGGAATTTATTCGTGCCAGAAAGTCGGGAATACACATCTCATCCAAAGGCCAAGAAGTGCAGAATACTACATTATTTTATTGGGCCAGTCAGATTCGTTCAACCACCCTAGGAGCATCATCATAGAGCAGAATCAAAACTTGGGTCCAATTAATAAGTTCGAAGTGGAGGCAGAAAGTGATTCACGTCGTGCTGCGACGTTAAATCAAGCGCTTGTTGGGAGGCAACCCTGCTTTACTGCTTTCTTTTATTTTTTTTTAATTATTTTTTATTATATTATTTTTTTGTAGTGTCGATTCTTGATTTTTTTAGGAGCATGGAACGCAAAGCAACTGGAAGGATGCAACAACAAACCATATGGTTGGAACTAAGTGTGAGGTACCCGCACAAAGGACCAGGCCTGGGAGAAGTCTGATTACCCCATCAGATGCTAGTGTTTCGGCCTTTGGCCTACCAGGGAGTTTCTTTTACCCTCTTGTATGTATGGGTGTGCATTGGGGACAATGCACAATTTTAAGTGTGGGATGAGGAGATTGTCTGGGTGACTTTCTATGCTACTTTAGTTGTGTTAGTTTAATGGAATAATTTTTCTTTTTTTTACAAAAATAGAAAAAATTGGATTTTTCCCGACGATGGGTCTATTAGACAATTTTATTGAGGGATTTAAGTCTAAAGAAAAACAAAAAACAAAAAGATTTTTTATTTTCTTTGTAGGTAGTGTAGTAACTCCCCCTTGGTTTTTCTTTTGAC
>ML359521.1:0-103635 GCA_005239505.1 Nicotiana paniculata
TAATTGTATAGCGCCAATGTAGTAAGCACTATACGCTTTTTGAATTATTGGTGGGCCCAGGAATCAGGTATAACGCCACAGTACACGGCGTTATACAGAAAAATAGGTATAACGCCGGATACTATGGCGTTATATATAGATCCGTTCTATGTTTTTTTTGGACTTAATTTAGTTCTATTTGTCCAAATATGGCTTACTTGGGTTCCGGACTCTCCACTACCGTATCCAAATTCTCCCCCCCCCCCCCATTTTTTTTACGTGGATTCAATTAATTAACTGTTTAGTTATAGAGTAAAGAGAAATGAAAATTACATTAAATTGGTACTTTCTCCGGTCTATTTTAATTATTTTTACATATATTAAAAAACTCACCTTTTAAATTAACTTTATTAACATTAGTTTATTCATTAAATATATAATAGATAATTCAAGACTCTTTACTTTAACTCTAAAGACAACTGAACTAATCATCATACTTTGCATATTGTAGCTCAAAAGTCACTAAAAATTCCTAGATGATTACCTTTGGAATCCTATTAGTATAATTACTTTCGGACTGTCTAATCATATAAATTGAACAAGTAAATATTTTTAGTCATGTAATCCTTTTACTTTTAGGATATATGTCACGACCCCAAAACCACTCTGGCCGTGACGACGCCTATTGCGATACTAGGCTAGCCAACTCACTACTTATAGCATAAAGAAACCTTTCGTTCAAAACGTTAATAATCTGATATTTCATAAAAAAATATGTTTAAGCATTTCAACACAAGCAAGGATATACTAAACATTAAATACAGCCCCAAAATCCTGGAATCACTAGTCACGAGCAACTAAAAAAAACACACGTCTGATGTTGTCTATTTAATACATTCTAAGTCTAAGGAAATAAATGCTATAAAAGGAGGAAGGAGAAAAGCAAGGTTGCGGACGTCGTGCAACTACCTCGCAAATCTCCGAAAACTCTGAGACATGGAAGACGAACTCTCACTATGAAGACCTGGCACCTAAATCTACACACAAGGTGCAGGGAGTAATGTGAGTACGCCAATTCAGTAAGTAATAAATGTAAATAAAGACTGAGCAGTAAGAGACACGTAAGTACACATCATTAATTCACAGTAAGTACACTCTTTCTTCCCAACAGTACATAAATGTCAAATCATCACGCTTAAAAGCCAATTTCAATAGAAGTCATTTGAGAATATTCTAACAACACTATCAACAGAATTTTAAGAAAATTTAGAGTAAAAGTGATGAAAATCATAAGTAGCCTCTCGGGCAAAACATGTATCATAAACCGCCCCTCGGGCGTAATGATCTACGCCCACCTATACCACTATTTAAGTAGTAAGGCATGGTCGAAGCAGATTTTACCCGACAGGGTCGAGATCGATATCCACAGGGAGTTATGCAATGGGAGTCTAGTTTCTACTTGATTTAGTGGTGTTTATGTTCTTAATTGCTCTTCTCAATATAATTTGGTTTATATCTATTCTAAGGTTGAGTCTAGTGGATTTTTATCAAATGATTAAAGGCACTAGGGTTGTAACTTACTCCTAGGCGAGTGACTAATGGGATCTAAAATCTAGGATAAGCTTGTGAATTATGGGCAAATAACATAAGCTCATACTAAATTACTCACCCAATACCTCTCGGTAATTTGGGTGACTTTGCCCGAATTGGCTTTCTCAAGCCCAATTAGGTGTTTCAACAAATCAAATCAAATGGATCAAGTCGGGTGTCACTATATATAGTTTCTACCCTTTTATTGGGGCTATCAATCTCTTGAGTTCACCCCAATACCTTGTTAGCCTATTTACCTAGACTTGGGTCATCTCTCTCAAGAATAACCCTAGTCAAAAAGGCATAAATTAGTGTTTGCAGCCACTAATTCAGTCAATGAAGCATGAATTAGACTAAAAGTCATACACCCAATCACAAATTCTACCTAAAATAAAAGACCCATTAGTTACCCACACTAGGGTTGGGTTACAATCCTAGCTTGCAGGTCTAGCTACTCATTTTCATGCAAGAAACTAAGATAGATGATGAAATTAAACCCATAAATGTTGATTACAAGAAGCAAATCTAAGAAGTATGGTAGAATCTAAGATAAAATTACTCAAAACGGAATAAAATCACTATTCACGAGCTCACTCTCTTGTCTGATGCCAAAAAAAAAATGAAAAAAATGTATTTTTACTAGGCTAAAAATACTGGACAAAATTTCCCCTATGGAGACTTCTCTCCTAGCAGAACTCTAAGCGCTCCAGCGGATTGGCTTTCGCTGCAGCGGAATAATAACCGCTACAGCGTTTTTGGACTTGGGCACTTTCTGAATCTCTATTCCACCCCCAGCGCAATTCTATAGCGCCACAACTGTTCTTGAAAGCGCGGCAGCGTAGTAATACCTCTATTGTGAATATCCCAGGTTGGCAAGTCTTTGATTTTAGGAATCCGCTCCTAGCGAATATTTGAACACTGCAGCGGCGAGGACATCGCTGTAGCGGAATTTTGGCATGGATAGCGGCTCAGCTAGGTCTCAAAAACAGACTCTCTGAAGTTTGAGCCGGGGCAGCGGATAGAATTCCGCTGCAGTGAAGTGACAATCGCTGCAGCGGAATATTGGCGCTCTCAACTGGGTTCTGGGCCAGTGCAAGTTCTGCTCCTCTTTGAGTTATTTTTAGTCAATATCTTCAATTCAACTCAAATCCTTCAATTTAAATAACTTGCATCAAATTTCGGGAGTATCTTAATGCAATTTTGCATCAAAACCTAAGAAACGAGAGTAATAATAGGTACATATCCCTAGTTATCAACTCCCCCAAACTTAAGTCTTTGCTTGTCCTCAAGAAAACAAGATAACGCCCACCTTCGTAAAAAAAGAGAAAGTATTTCAGCTATTCAAATGTGACTTTATCAAGCTTCAATTGGGACTAACAATTACCCTCAACACAAATGATTATTGACAAGATTATGCAATGACTATCTCAGTTCACTAGATCTAATGTGACACCAAAGCTTCAAGAGTTGACTCAATTCATCAAAGAGCTTCTCTCTTTCACCTAAATCACAGTGGATCCCATACTCTTTCTCCTATACTCTCCATGGACTCATCTCAGTGTATAGAATGTACTCTCAGAATTGGGATTATCAAAGGGTGCTCTCTTCACTCTCAAAAAAATGCCACGAGTCCGGCTTTAAGTACCATAGGCTTGCCCTTAGTGTAAATCACTGCTAATGAAATCTCACTCAACTTGAGATCCTATAGGGCTTTAACGAGATGTAATGAATGCTTTTTGGATCAAATTTGGATAGGATGATCTACGATAGAACATCTCTCCTTAAGCACTCAAATTTTCACATTTTGGCTCATGTTTTTCTTTGACTCTTTGAGTCTTAATCTCTTCCTTGGGGGACTTAGAGACACTCATTGTCTCTTTCTCTTTTACTTGAAACTCACTTTTCTCCCTTTTGCTTTCTTTTTCATCATTCCAAGCCTTTTTAACTTTGCTTTATTGAATCCTTTCAACTCTTTTCTTTTCTTTTTGACTTGTTTTGCATTTCAACCTTTTCACTGGCCTTTCCTTTTATGACAATTCCTTTCATCACTATGAATTTCATCGTCTCTCCCCCAAACTTATGATTTTGTTTATTATTCATCATGACTGCTCAAGGAAAGAATGGGTGCCAAGAGAGGGTCATTAGAGAACGGATGAAGGTTTGCAATATGGTTTTTGAACAAATAGGCTCAGGATCAAAAGGGGTTGACTAAGGATCTTGTCTTGTTAGGCTATATAATTATTTTAATATCAATAGGGAATCAAGGAGGTCCTATGATCATTTCACAAGTCGAGCTAACTTAAGATTTCTCCTAGAAAAACACTTGGGGCAAGTTCTAGACTTTCAGGCATGGCACTCGAGATATGCAATTGAAACCTCACCTCTCAAACCTCAAGATTGTTAAAGAGCATAGAGTCGAGGGCCCAAAACAACCTCGGTTTTTATTGAACACTCACAAATGGCTATAAACACCACCTGACGATAGTTTTAGTCAACTCAAGACTCTAAGGGTCACAATTAGAACTAGACTCATTTGTAACTTGTCTCTAACCATGAGGTCGAAGGTAAGTATGCTGGTGCCAACTGAAGCTTATTCGATTCACATTTATTCACAGCTTACCAAAACAAAGGAAAACAAAAACAAAAATGAAAAACGGGCTCAATCCCTTAAGAAGGTCGTCACACCGTTCGTCGTAGGGAAGAGACACCCGGTTCGCACAATTTCCACCCTTGGAAAGAACCGTGGCCTTAAGCAAACCAGAGGCTTATTGATAATGCAAAAAGTAAAGACTAAGCTATAAATTCAAAAAGAAGCCACTAAATGAATAGAAGTTAAACTATAAATGGAAAAGATAAAGAAGTAATAAAGTAAAAATACGAAAAGTAGAAATGAATATGTACAATAGGGGATTAAGACGAATATACATTAAGAGGGGAATGAATATATACATAACAAGGGAAACCAAATATATACATACCAAAAGTAAAACAAACTAAAGATACGTAAATGCAAATAAGGAAAGAAAAATAGTATCAGAGGTTATTACAGGCCAAAAAATGTCAAAGTATCTGAAACACCAAATAGAGGCCACCCCCTCTAATAAGAATTAGCATTGTCCTCAATGCTAAATGCCAAAAAATATAGAACAGAGTAACGGGGTGAGAGAGAGTAAAAGAAAACTCCCTATGATGTCTCTATCTGCATGGGGTCAGGATCAGCTGTAGAATAAGGCACAGTGATAGTGGCTAGAGTAGGGTCCTGCAGATGTGAGGAGGTCTGTCCCTATGGATCCTCAAGTTGGATCTCCATGTCATCGGTCCTCGGGATGACTCCTCTGCGAACTGGGGCTGAGGTAATCTCTGGCTCCTGGACCTGTGCAGTCTGATCAGTGGGTGCGAGCTCTCCTATCAACAAATTAAGGGGGATGTCCCCCGTCGTTGTGAGCTTCACGACCTCCTTCTTCAAAGCATCTTGAGTTGTTTGCATCTCCACCTGAACCTTCCTCATATCATCCGAGACTTCTTCATTTTCTTCACAGATTTGCCCAAAGAGTGAATCTCCTTCCCATGCTTGTCCATGGTTTCCATGATCTTCTTATGGTTATCAACAAGGCTCCTCAATGTCGCCTCCAATAATAGAGGTAGTGTAAGTTGTGCTGGAGCTGATTGAGCTGCAACAGTGGTAGAAATATCAGCGAGCTTAGAAGAAGCTACCTGCAGCCAATTGGTGATACCAACTAGAGTCTGAGACACCCTCAGGGTTGTCTAATTGTAAGTTGAAGATGTAGGCACTAAGACTGGAATGGACATGGAAGGACCCGAGGAAGACTCCGGGCCGGCAACAATAGTGGTCCCCTCAGCAGCAGTAGAAGTACCAGGGGCAGTAGATGCGGTGGCTTTCCCTTTTGCCTTGGGGTTGTCCCGACCTTTCAGACTATACAATGAAAAAGATGATTTTGGCCTCATTGTAACATTAAAGTCCCTTCCCTCAACTTCCATGTCCCTAAAGTACATAGTGAGGAAGTTGGGAAAGGGATAAGAGGCTTCATTTCTCTGTACAATCCGGTCAATTACCCTGGACATGATATTCCTGACATTAATCGGGATGCCATCCATAATTTCTCCAACAATCAGGGCCCGATAGAGGGGCATTTCACTGTCATGAAGTATGGGATCTATCTGGCTGCAAACAAAGGTCGCCCAACCCTTGGCCTCGAAGCTGAGTGTGTTCCTGTAGATGATGGAACCTGTAGTCAACAAAGCTGGAGTAGTCCCTAGGATAGCAATAATAGAAGCCAACCAAGGACGAGCCACATCTCCTAAGGCCACTTTTGCCTGGTAGCGTTTCTCATCTTCATTAACAAAGACAACATATTCGTTGAATGCACTACCACTGTACAAGGTCTTCCTGTTCCAGACCTGAGTAAGATATGTGCCCCTTTTTGTGTGGGCCACATCAACATAAAACTCCTTCACAACGTACTCATTGGCATCCTCAACTTTGATAGTGAAGAAACCCCGCCCCGCTCTTTCCTCAAATTGCTTCTTGACATTTGGGTTATGAGGTAGCAAATCCTTAACAATGAAAGGCCTCTCAGGGATCAGTGACCTCTGGGGCCACCAATATCTTAATTGGTGGTAGGCCGGTTCAGAAACAAACCTATCCTGCCACACTGATGGGTTTCTCGTCCGGAGAAGCCCTGCTGTCTGTACTTGGGTGTCACCACCCCTTCCATCATCTGGTGTCTTCTTGGAGCTGTCAAGGTTGATAGAAGCAGGGGCGGTGGAGTGAGTTGCTGCACCAGAATCCTGGGGGGGGGGGNAAGCTTCCCGGGAGGGGACATATTCACTTGATTCAGATTGGTTGGGAGTTGGCCTTTTTCGTGTTTGCTTCTTTCCAATGGTCTTTGTCGGGCCTAAGGGGGCTGCCTGTTGTTTGCCCTTGCCCCGACCTCTAGAAGAGTCACCCCTCCCGGGTTACTTGTCTGCTCCACCTCGTGATCTAACCATTCTCTACAAACATCTCAATCAAAGTTGTTAAAACATGGTACACAAGTACCCAATGAAAGCACAACCATCACTAATGCAGAGAATACAACAATGCTGGATGAAGACTTCTACTGTCAGCAGAAAAATAACCGCTGCAGTGGAAGGGTCACTGTTGTCAGTGGAATACTGACCGCTGCAGCGAAAGTTGGGGTTCAGAATACCCCAATCTCTGATCTTTTAAAGCGCGCCCTGCGGAAAATTGACCGCTGAAGTGAAAGGCCACCACTGTCGGCGGATTTCTGGCCGTTACAGTAGTTTTCATTAGTCAACAATAATAGCCTCAGATGGTTCCGGTGTCAGCGGATTTTTGGTCCACTGCAGTGAAAATTTGCATTTCAAAATGTTAATCTTCCAGATGATTCCGCTGTCAGCGAATTTTTGGTCCGCTGCAGTGGAATTCAACAGTTACGTGCACTTACAGTAGTATTCAAACTAGGGTTTTACCAATTTTGAAAACTTTGACATGAAACACATGTAATAAGAACACTATATCTCCTTAGGCAACAAGAAATCACTACCCTATAGATTTTAACACATTGGTGAATCATGTTCAAGCATTAGGGCTTCAATGACTATCTTTCTAGAAAAGAAAACTAAGAAGAACACGCAAAAAGTTAAAAACTACAATTAAAATCAAATAATATGAAGATACCGCTACTAGACGATGATGATGTTAAGATATGAGAATTTTTGAAGCTCATATGTACAGTGCAGAAGTTGTGAACAGTAAAAACTATTTATGAGAGCCAAATGGGTGAAAAGAGTAAAAGAAGGGGGACCCTGTATATTTATAGGGGAGAAACTGGGGCCCCACCGACTTACCTAGCGCGGCAGTGGAATTTTACTGCTGACCGCACTTTTAAGCATTGTAAAGAATTGGGCATCAAGGATCACCGCTGTCAGCAAAATTTTGACGCTACAGCGGAGTCCCACCACTGTCAACAGATTTAAAATAGGTGGAATGAAATGGAGATAAAGAGAGATTGTCTTTTGGCTCAACCTCGACGTGATAGCAAAATTATTACGCTGCACCATTTTGGTGACCGCTGACCGGGAAAATGTGACCGCTGCAGCGGTTTTGAATAGTTAGCCCAATTTTTCCAAGATTTTGTCCTTGCACTGCATCCACCAAATCCTACAAAAACTTCACAAACAGGTTAGTTCAAGAAAAATGTACTCTAACAAGAATAAACAAAAAGAAAGAAAAGAAAACACTTGGGTTGCCTCCCAAGAAGCGATTGATTTAACGTCGCGGCATGACACATGTTACCATGATCAAGTGAATTTCAACAAAGCCACCACGTGGCTATCTTTAAATTTTCCCAAGTAGTGTTTGACCCGATGTCCATTCACACGAAAAATTTCACCATTCTTTTTTTCTTAGATCAAGGGCACCAAAGGGTGTAACCAATAGCACCTCGAACGGACCACTCCACTTTGATTTGAGTTTGCCCGGAAAGAGACGAAGCCTTGAATTGAAGAGCAATACCAAGTCTCCCACTTTGAATTTCTGGTGCTTAGCATACTTGTCATGAAAATACTTCTTTTTCTCCTTGTACAAAGAAGAGCTTGCATAGGCATGGAATCTAAACTCATTAAGGTGATCAGCACGAATATTTGCAGTAGTGTCTCAATCCAAGTTCAACTTCTTCAAAACCCAAAGTGCCTTTTTCTCCAACTCAATCGGGAGGTGATATGCTTTCCCATACAAAAACCAGTAAAGTGACATACCAATCGGGGTCTTGAAGGTAGTCCTATATGCCCAAAGTGCATCATCAAGCTTTTTAGACCAATCGGTCCTATTTTCATTCACAATCTTGGACAAAATGTTCTTGATTTCCCGATTTGAGACTTCAACTTGCCCACTGGCTTGAGGATGGTAAGGAGTGGACACTTTGTGATTTACCCCATACTTGGCAAGCAAGGAATCAAAAGTCTGATTGCAAAAATGAGATCCCCCGTCACTTATGATAGCCCGAGGAGTCCTAAATCGTGTGAAAATATTTTTCTTGAGAAAACCAACCACACCCCGGGCTTCATTATTGGGCAAAGCCACGGCCTCAACCCATTTTGAAACATAATCCACAACCACGAAAATGTAGGTATTACCACACGAGCTGACAAAAGGACCCATGAAGTCAATTCCCCACAAATCAAATATATCAACCTCGAGGATCGTTGTGAGGGGTATTTCATCCTTTTTTGATATACCACCTGCTCTTTGACATTCGTCACACCTCTTTACGAAGTCACTTGTATCTTTGTACAAAGTAGGCCAATAAAATACGCAACTTGGAACTTTTGAAGCTGTCCTTGCCCCACCATGAAGACCACCGTAGGGCGAAGAGTGCCAAGAATCAAGAATGGACATTTGCTCTTCTTCAGGGACACAACACCGTATGAATCCATCATTGCATATTTTGAACAAATACGGCTCATACCAATAATAATCCAAGTTGTCCCGTTTAAGCTTCTTCCTTTGGTTAGAAGAGAGCTCAAACAGACAATACCGATAACAAGAAAGTTGGTAATGACCGCAAACCATGGCATGTCTTGCATAGATATTGAGAGAAGTTACTCATCCGGGAAGGTATCATTGATCTCAAGGCATAGATGATCGTCCACTTGATTTTCGCTACACTTTCTATCAAATATTTCTAGATCAAACTCTTGGAGCAATAAGACCCACCTCATAAGCCTAGCTTTTGAATCTTTTTTCATCATTAAGTACCGGAGCACCGCATGATCGGTGTGCACTATCACCTTGGCGCCCATAAGGTAAGGCCTAAATTTCTCCATTTCAAAGACAATAGCCAACAATACCTTTTCGGTGACGGTGTAGTTAACTTGGGCGGAGTTCATGGTTTTGCTTGCATAATAAACGGGGTGAAAGATTTGTTCACCCGTTGGCCCAAGACCGTACCCCCCTCCACGTCACTTGAATCAGACATGAGCTCGAAAGGAGAGATCCAATTTGACACAGTGATTATTTGTGTGGTAGTCAACTTATGCTTCAACAACTCAAAAGCTTGCATACATTCCTCATTGAACTCGAACTTGGCATCTTTCTCCAATAGCTTGCACAGGGGATTTACCTCTTTTGAAATATGTTTAATGAATCTTCGGTAAAATCCTGCATGCCCAAGGAAACTATGGACTCCCTTCACCGAAGTTGGAGGAGACAACTTGGAAATAACCTTGATCTTGGCTTTATCCACTTCAATGACGCTTCTTGAGATTTTGTGGCCGAGGACTATACCCTCCTCGACCATGAAATGACATTTTTTCCAATTCAATACAAGGTTGGTTTCTTCACAATGGCGAGTAATTTATCAAGATTTTGCAAACACTCCTCAAATGAGTCCCCGACCACGCTGAAGTCATCCATGAACACCTCCAAGAAATATTCAACCATATCAGTGAAAATTACCATCATGCACCGCTGGAATGTGGCGGGTGCATTGCACAAATCGAATGAAATCCTTGAAAAATCAAATATCCCGTAGGGACAGGTGAAGCTTGCCTTTTCCTGATCTTCTGGGGCTATCAAAATATGGTTGTAGCCCGAATACCCTTCCAAGAAACAATAGAAAGATCTTCCAGCGAGTCTGTCAAGCATCTGGAGCAAGAATGACAAAGGGAAGTGATCCTTTTGGGGCACCTTGTTCAATTTGCGGTAATCCATACAAACCCTCCAACTAGTCACGGTCTGAGTGGGAATAAGCTCATTCTTGTCATTCTGCACCACTGTCATGCCACCCTTTTTAGGAACACAGTGGACTGGAGAAGTCCAAGCACTGTCAGAGATTGGGTAGATGACCCCAGCATCGAGCCAATTGATTATCTCCTTTTTTACCACCTTCTACATTTCCTCATTCAACCTCCGTTGATGTTCTATGGAGGGATTTGCACCATCTTCCAGGATTATTTTGTGCATACAGAAGACGGGGCTTATGCCCCGAATATCAGCTAGAGTCCAACCTATGTCATTCTTTCTCCTTTGGAGCACTTGGAGTGTAGAATCTACCTGCAATTGGGTTAGGCAAGAAGAAAGTATAATAGGTAAAGTACGATAAGGACCCAAAAATTCATACCTGAGGTGTGGTGGAAGAGGCTTCAACTCCAAGGAAGGTGGCTCCTCGATTAAGGGCTTTGTCGAAGGAGTTTTCCGATTTTACAAATCCAAAGATAGCTTGCGAGGTCCATAAAAATAAGAACCCATGCCTTGCAATGCATTGGTACACTCGATCAAGCCATCCACCACAACATCATCATGATTCAATAAAACTGTTTCCACGGAATCTTCAACATTTATCATTGAGCTAGTTTCATCAATTATGACCTCGGTGACAAGGTCAAAAAAAGAACACACCTCCGTGCTATGGGGTTTCCGCATTGATTTGCAAACGTGGAAAACGACCTTTTCATCGCCCACCCAGAAGGTGAGCTCACCGGCCTCCACATCAACCGAGGCCTTCCCTGTTGCAAGGAAAGGTCTTCCCAAGATAATTGGCACTTCATAATCGACTTCACAATCCAATATCACAAAATCCGCGGGCAAGATGAATTTTTCAACCCGCACCAAAACATCATCAATGATTCCCAAGGGTCGCTTCATAGTTCGATCCGCCATTTGAAGCCGCATGGAAGCTGCTCAAGGTTGGCGAATTCCCAAGGTTTTAAAGACAGAATAACGCATTAAATTGATACTAGCACCCAATTCGCACAATGCCTTTGCAAAATCTGCACTACCAATAGTGCAAGGAATAGTGAAAGCTCCGGGAACCTCTAGTTTGGGTGCTATTGAGTGCACAATTTCACTCACTTGGTGGGTCATCTTGATTGTCTCGCACTCCATGGATCTCTTCTTTGTGACCAAGTCTTTCATAAACTTGGCATACCCAGGCATTTGTTCAGATGCCTCAACTAATGGTACGTTGATGGACAAACTCTTCATCATATTTATGAACTTTTTGAACTGATTCTCCGTCTTTTGCTTAGCCAATCTTTGAGGATATCATGGAGGAGGTATAGGCAATGGGTTCTTGACTTTTGGCACAACCAACTCGGGTATGTCAATTACGTGTTCCCTAGACGGGTTCACGTTATTTTGTGTTTCCTCCTCATTATCATTTATGTCAATCCTCACTTCATTATTCATAGGCTCTTCAACCACATTTTCAACTTCAATAGGAACCTCAACATGTTTCAAGTCATCATCATCACCAACAACTATCTTTTTCTTTGAAGAACTAGCCTCACCACCCCGACCACTCCTTGTGGTCACGTCCATCGCATGTCCGGTATTGTTGTTGTTGTTCCCACACTTAGGGTTCACCACCGTGTCACTAGGTAGTTCCCCCTTTGGGTGAGTGTTCAAAGCTTGTGAGATTTGTCCCATTTGGACATCAAGATTGCGGATTGAGGTAGTGTCGGAGGCAATTTGAGCATCCGAATCCGCATTTCAAAACATCATTTGCTCGATCCGGCCGGTGTCATTGCCTGAGGAAATTTGACCTTGTGATTGATACAGGGGTGGATTGTTGGGTTGTTGATGCATCAGGGGCTTTTGAAAACCCGACCCCCGATTTCCATTTCCACTCGAATTTTTATTATTGTTCCCGTTCCAATTGTTGTTGTTGCCTCCCCATTGTTGATTGTTGTTCTCCCAATTGCTAGAGTTGTTATTGTTGTTCCAATTACCTTGTCTTTGATTGCTCCAGTTTTGGTTGTTCCCTTGATTGTCCCTTTGCCCTTGAAAATTGTTGGTGTATATTACATCTTCATTTTGCTCAAAGTAGGAATCCTCTTGATTGTACCCACTTACTTCTTGGTCGCATTGGTAATTGTTTTTTTGTATTTGATTTCCACGAGGCCTTTGCTTGTTAACCAAAATATTTACCCCTCAATAGCATGCACTTTCTTTGGCCCTTGTATTTGTTGAAGCTGCGCCTTAGCAAGTTGATTCATGGTAGTGGTAAGCTTGGCAATAGCTTGCCCATGGTCCTGTAGCTCTTTGTGTAGATTTATCACACTTGGATCACCCTGGGACACATTTTCCCGACTCTGCCATGCTGACGAAGTGTCAGCAATTTCATCCAAGATGTCACATGCCTCATTGTAGATAGCTTCATAAAGTTTCCCCCAGCGAGTTGGTTGACCACACACTGATCAATAGTATTAATGCCCCGGTAAAATGTTTGCTGTATCATGGCCTCTGCCATGTCATTGTTCGGGCATTATTTGACCATAGTTCTGTATCTTCCCAAATCTCGTGAAGGGGCTCATTTGGATCTTGCTTGAATGCCAATATCTCATTTCTTAAAGCTGCTATGTGCCCGGGGGAGAAAAACTTGGCAAAGAACTTATCCGCCAATTCATCCCCTGTAGAGATAGAATGATAGGGGAGTCGTTCAAGCCAATCCAGCGCCTTCCCTCGTAGAGAGAAAGGAAATAATCCGAGCCTCAAGGAATCCTCCGATACATTGGTTTGCTTTCTCCGCCAACATGTGTCTACAAAGCCTTATAAGTGCTTATAGGCATTTTGATGGGGAGCTCACGTGAAATACCCTCGTTGCTCCAGAAGTGTCAACATGACATTAGTGATTTGAAAGTTGCCCGCCTGGATTCTAGGTGGGACAATTGCACTGGCATACCCCTTGTTCGGAAGCACCCGAGGAGAAACTCTTGGAGGAGGCGGGGGAGGGTCTGGAATATTATCATTGGGATTGGCCTGTCGGCCCCGTCTTTGAGGTGGAGGAATTTGATGAAACTCCTCTTCCGTGTTATCATCTACCTCCTCCCCCGGTATAATATTTTCCAGAGGATCAACCATAAGTACTGTATTGGTAAAAAAGAGTTTCACACATAAGCCAGCTTTTGACAACTCAGCTAGTCATGTGGACACAGGAACACGCGACAGCTGGATGTGATTCTTTGAAGAGGCACGATACAACGAGGCACGGTTCAGTAAACCCACTAATTTATCATCCACAGGAAACTCAACTTGATCAAAACGGGAGAGAGGCACAGTCAAAATGAATCTAGACAAAGCTACAGTCATATTCAAGAACCCACAATTGATTACTCGAACGTTATGTAACCAAACCCCAATTACCGTTATCCTTTGTAACGCCTCATTAATGTGATAATTAGTCATTAATGAGTAACCATAGCAAGAGTTGTACGTTATAAGAATCTCCTATATAAGGGAGGGGAATACAACTTGTAAATACATCTGGTTCTGGAATACAATCAACTTCGATTTTCTATATTTCTGTAATATTGTCTATTATTCATTTTTCTCCATTACCTTGATTATCAGTAACCCATATTCATCTTAAAAATAATCTTTAGTCAAAGGGTCTAATTCTTTGGTTAACTAAATTGGTTCCGTTACCGGGAATCTAATAATCTTTGTTTACTTTTCAAGTGATATCCTCTGAATTATGTCAAACCCCAACGACAACAAGCAGCAAAAGAGTGGAACCCCCATTCCATACCCTTCAGGAACCCCACGTGGTTCGAGGGAACAATCCCCAGAAAGGTCCAATAACAACAATGGTGATAATGATCAAACTGTGGAACAAGATCGTGTAAAGAAAATGATTGCAGAGTATGTGAACCAAGATTTGCAAGAATTTGTGAGAGGATTACCGGCAGCGTTACCTACACCGCCTACCCCACCCCCCCAATAACACCATCACCATGGAAAATCCTCAATCTGGGTTGGCAAACTCAGGAAGAGGAGATACTCCTAATGAATCTCTCGAAACGAGACTAGGTATATCTAATAACTCAGAATTACAAAATTTACTACTAACCATGCAGAAACAGATGAAGGAGCAAAACGATCGCATCAAACAAATTCCTGGAGTACCACCTATCATCAAAGGGATCGATGTTGATAGATATTCTCAACAACCTTGGAAGCCAAGTGCGGCATCCTTGCCTATACCCAAGAAGTTTAAAAAGCCTGACATTCCCAAATATGATGGAAAAACTAACCCACGCGACCATATGATTTCTTTCACTACTGGGGTAAAAGTCAACGAATTAACGAAGCAAGAGATTGAATTAGTTCTTGTCAAAAAATTTGGGGAAACACTTACCAAAGGGGCCATAACCTGGTATTCTCTTCTCCCTGAAAATTCTATTGACTCTTTTGCTGAGCTTGCATATTCGTTTATAAAAGCACACTCTGGTGCACAAAAAGTTGAGAAGAGAATGGAAGACATATTCAAAATAAAACAAGTAGACACAGAACTACTCCATGAGTTTGTACACAGGTTTCAACGAGAAAGAATGCAGTTAGCCAGGTTGCCTGATAATTGGGCAGCCATGGCATTTTCAAGCAACCTAAACGATAAAAGCTCAGAAGCCACAAGACGACTTAAGAAAAGTCTACGAGAATTTCCCGCTACAACATGGAACGATGTATATAACAGGTACAGTACTAAACTCAGAAAGAAGAAGATATCATTGCTCGTTCGGGAGATGAAGATCATTCCAGATCCAGACGTCCTGAATCAGATAGAAGATCAGGTAAAAATAGGTACGATCCTTACTTAGGACCCTCGGGACGCGATATGCGCCCCAGGTTCTAAAAAACTAGGTTAGAATATAGGCCACAAGGAAGAGGCGTAGTCTCATCCTCGTCTAGATCCAGGAAAAATCGAGATGAATGACCTAGAGGTAGTACTCAAATTGGGGGTCATACCTTTAATGTAAGTACTACTGAACTTGTCTCAATATTGAGGAACATGGGAGAGAAGGTTAAGTGGCCCAAAGAGATGCGGTCAAATCCAACTAGAAGAAACCCAGATCACTAGTGTGAATTTCACAACGATTATGGGCACAAAACTGCGGATTGTAGATTTTTACAAGGTGAAGTAGAAAATTTGTTAAAACAGGGCTGTTTAAAAGAATTGTTTAGTGATAAAGGTAAACATACATATATGAGGAACACGTAGGAGCCCCCAAAGCCTCCTTCTCCAAAACAACCACAAAGTTCACAATTACACATGGGAAATGGGCTCGTGAAAATATGGAAGAAGACGATATAACCTTCGATGATGCAGATATCAGTGAATTAATGCTTTCGCACAATGATGCTCTGGTAATATATTTACTTATTCATGACACTAACGTAAAAAGAGTGTTGATTGATCCAGGCAGTTCAGTTAATATCATTTTTCTAAGAGTCGTGGAATAAATGCTACTGGGGAATCAAATAATCCCAAAAGAACGAGCTATATCAGGGTTTGATAACTCTACGGTTATAACAAAAGGGGAAGTTGAGCTTAGCACTTATGCTGAGGGGGTGATCAAGAGTGCCAGGGTCCAAGTCATAGATACTGACATGGCTTATAATGTGATCATTGGAAGACCATGGATCCACAACATGAAAGCGATAACCTCCACGTTGTATCAGGTAATTAAATTCCCTTCCGAATGGGGGATTCAACAAATCAAAGGTGATCATCAGACCGCAAGAAATATAAACACTGTGGTACACTACAACAAGAAAATAGAGTTGGAAGAATTACGAGAAAAGGGAATCTCCCAAGCAGGTAACACAACCCAAACAAGCATGGAAAAAATTACTACCCAAATAGGTACGAAAGGTATTATTGCAGAAACAGGTACGAAAGAAAATACTTACGAGAAGGAAAATCAAGTTACCACGGAAGGTATACTATACCACAGAGATACAGATTCTAGACCGGACGTCATTCATGATCGGAGGAGGATGAGCACATCAAAAAAACTACGGAGGAGCTCGTAGTTTTTCCGTTATCTGAACAAAAGCCTGAGCAGAAAATGTATATAGGAACGAGGTCAGGCCCCGCCCGAAGAGGTAAGTTAATTGATTATTTAAAGACTAACGCAGACTGCTTTGCGTGGTCCTACTCAGATATGACAGGCATCCCACTAGAAGTGATGACTCATAAACTAAATGAAGATTTATCCTTCATACCTGTTAAGTAGAAGAAAAGAAAACAAGGACCATTCTAGAACCAAGTGATCGACAAAGAGGTATAGAAACTCTTGAAGATTGGTTCGATACGAGAGGTAACGTATCCTAACTGGCTAGAAAACATTGTGGTAGTACCTAAAAATAATGGAAAATGGAGAGTATGCGTAGATTATACTGACTTGAATAAAGCATGACCCAAAGATTCATTCCCATTGCCACATATAGATGAAATGATTGATGCCACAACAGGACATGAATTATTGAGCTTCTTAGATGCATATTCTGGTTATAATCAGATTAAAATGAATCCCTCAGATAAGGAAAAAACTTCCTTCGTTACAAATAGGGGGACTTACTGTTATATAGTTATGCCTTTTCGCTTAAAAAACGTTGGAGCCACCTATCAAAGGTTAGTGACTAAAATGTTCCAAGAACATCTTGGAAAGACTATGGAAGTCTATATTGATGATATGGTGGTAAAATCAACACAAGCATAAGACCATTTCCACCATCTCTCTACTGCTTTTGATATTCTACGCAAGTTTAATATGAAGTTAAATCTAGAGATATACGCTTTTGGAGTGCAATCAGGTAAATTTTTGGGTTTCCTTGTGTCAAACAGAGGAATAGAGGTAAATCCTGGTCAAATTAAAGCTATAGAGGAAATACCTGACATTTTAACAAATAGAAAGGAAGTTCAAAGACTGACAGGGAGAATAGCAACTTTGGGTAGGTTTATTTCTAAATCTTTCAAAAAAAGTTTTAAATTCTTCTTAGTTCTCAAAAAGTAGAATCAGTTCGAATGGACTGAATAATGTCAACAAGCCCTCAATAATCCGAAGATTTATCTATCAAAACCACCACTGCTTTCAAAGCCAAAAGAAGGGGAAATATTGTACATCTACCTGGCTGTCTCAGAAATTGCTGTAAGTCCAGCAATGGTAACAGAAGAAAAAGGTAAACAATCATCTATCTATTATGTAAGTAAAACTTTGCTAGATGCTGAGACTAGATATCCACATCTGGAAAAGTTAGCCTTAGCTTTAATAATGGCATCTAGAAAATTACGACCCTATTTTCAATGCCACCCAATCACCGTTCTGACCTCATAACCTTTAAGAAATATTCTGCATAAACATGAATTGTCAGGAATATTAGCCAAGTGGGCCATAAAATTAAGTGAGCATGAAGTAATCTATCAGCCCAGGACTGCAATTAAGTCTCAAATACTAGCTAACTTTGTTATTGACTTTAGTAATAGCACTGTATCTGAAGTAGAAAAAGAGTTACAACTCTTTAACGGTATTAATCCGGGACTATGGACCTTGTTCACCGATGGTTCTTCAAATATAAAAGGCGCCGACTTACGCATAGTCTTGATATCACCAATGGGTGAAAAGACACGGCAAGCTATCAAGTGTTATCCTATAACTAACAATGAAGCAGAGTACGAAGCTGTTATTGAGGGCTTGAACTCGCACGGGAGCACTCAATGGAGCAAATTGTGATCAACATCGACTCCCAACTGGTAGTAAATCAGATACAGGGGACTTATATCGCCCAAGAGACTAGACTGAAATAGTATCTGGAAAAAGCACGAGAGCTCGTGAGACAATTCAAAACATGGAAGGTAATGCAAATACCTAGAGAGGAAAATGCAGAAGTAGATGCACTAGCTAACCTCCCAGTAGTCACGGAAGAAACGAACAGAGACAATACAATTGTCGTTCAACTATTTCTTTCAATAATAGACCAGGACAGGAATGAGGTAACTTTTAACAACCTAACCTGGGACTGGAGAAACAAAATTCTTAATTTTTTGGAGAATGGCATTGTACCTGAAGCCAGGAAAGCAACTCAAGAATTTTGTCTCAAAGCTGCATGGTACTGCCTTATTCGCAACTCACTTTATCGCAAAATGTTCGGAGGACCCCTAGCTAAATGCCTCGGACCTAACCAAACAGAATTTGTGATGAAAGAAGTCCACGGAGGACACTGTGGAAATCACTCAGGGGCGAGATCCTTAGTGAAAACACTAATCAGAGCTGGATACTATTGGCCTAAGATGGACGAAGAAGTCGAGAATTTCGTATCCAAATGTGACAGATGCCAATGGTTTTCCAATGACATGCATCGACTAACGAAACTATTACATCCAATAATATCCCCACATCCTTTCATGAAATGGGGTATGGATATAGTGGGCCCTCTTCCCACAGCTAAAGGACAGGTACGGTTTTTACTCGTGCTAACCGACTCTTTTACAAAATGGGTAAAGGCAGAAGTGTTTAAACAAGTACGAGAAAAAGAAGTTAAAAGCTTATTATGGCGAAACATAATATGCCTCTTTGGAATACCAAAGGAAATCATGTGTGATAATGGCCCACAATTCATAGGCTCGCAAATCACATAATTCCTCGAAAGTTGGCAAATCAAGCGGATCACTTCAACGCCGTACCACCCCGTGGCTAATGGTCAAGCTGAGTCAATGAATAAGGTCATCATCAACAATCTAAAGAAGCGGCTGGATAAAGCCAAAGGAAACTGGCCTGATGAGTTACCAGCGGTACTATGGGTATACAAAATAACTTCAAAGATAGCCAAGGGAGAAACTCCGTTTGCACTTGTTTATGGATCAGAAGCCTTAATACTTGTGGAGATTGGCGAACCAAGAATAAGGTTCTTAACAGCCATGGAAGGTGAAAACGACGACGAATTAAGGACCAACTTGGACCTGCCCGAACCACAGAGAGAAGCAACACTGATACGGATAGCAGCTCAAAAACAAATCATAGAACGTTATTACAACCGTAAAGCTCATCTCAAGTACTTTAAGATTAGGGACTTTGTCCTCAAAAAATTCTTTCAATCAACGAAAGAAGCAGGTGCATGAAAGCTAAATCCAAACTGGGAAAGACCTTATAAAATCCGAGGCATAGCTGGGAAAGGATCCTTTGAGTTGGAAGCTATGGACGGTAGAGTTCTACCAACAAGCTAGAATTCCATCCATCTAAAGAAGTATTACTTCTAAAAGAAAAGAATACCCCCCATCAGGTATAACACGTTTGATTTTATTTTGAACATTTAAAAATTTTACTATTTTATTTTAGATGATAGGCACAAAGCTAACCCATCACCAGATGATGATATTAGACCTTCAAAGACGCGAGGAAATAACACAATTCCCAGTCTAGGGTTACACTTTCTGATGGAAATTTTAAAAGGGTTAAGCAGTCATCATCTAAAAAAACTATATACCTTCGAGTCCGGAATGTTTTTCCTTTTTAAGAAAAGGACCACAAGGAAGGAATAATCAAGTGCTCGAGATTTCATTCTTCAAAGCTCAAACACTTGGGGGACTATACAGTATGGAAGGCTAAGACGAAGCAAAGAAGACTATCAGAAAGTCAAAAGCTCGAGCCTGAAGACCTATCTACCCAACGAGACAAGTGAAACGAGAAGAATCGAAAGAAATCAAAAGAGCCATCAAAATGCAAAGCCTAATGCAAAAAGCAAAAAGCAAAAACCTTCGATCATATTCAGGTTGAAAGACAAAATATTAGTCACAAGAAAGAAATGTACATCTTTATACTTATTCAAAACTGTTGTAACAAAAACAGTTAGGGGTAAAAGATCATCATCAATGTACTCATTCAAAAAAAAAGTTCTCAAATAAAATAGTTATGAATGAAAAGATCTAAATCCTTGTATTTGTTCAAGAAACTGTTATCAAATAAAAACAGATACAATAAGAAAACATTTCTCTCGCACTTATCAGAAAACTGTTTCCAAAAAGAATTGCGGATAACGCCCCCCTCCCGCCCAATCTTTCAAAAACTATTACTAATAAAAAATAATTATTTCCTAGTATTAATATCGAAAAACTGTTACCTATGAAAAACAGTTACGAAATACAAAAGTATATCAAATATGTTAAACAAAAACAATTCCAAGCATGAGTTTTAGAAGATAGTCAAACACATGTAAAACGTCATGGAAGTTCAAACAAGAAAAACGTTCCTTGTAAACATTCTTAAACATGTGTAAAATTCCTATCACTCTATTACATTATCATGAAGTTGAGACGTCTTCTTCATGCCAATTATAAAGGGCCCTCTTACATAAACAATGCCTATTACAAAAAGGCACACATTTAATACGACACCGTTCCTATTACAAAAAGGTACGAGTAGTCTAAAGCATTTCCCATGCAAAACTCGAAGGTAAAACTAAAACCTCGATGAAGCATGCAAAAGACTTAAAGAGTGAAACAGAAACTCAACAAAAGTCGAATTAACATTTATATATTAAACGGCTAAAACTAAGTATTAACTTGTACTTAGCCGTATAAGATTTTTATATACATTAAGGTGCCCCTAAGTTGTCATTTGGGGACTTTAAGGAAATCCAAATTTACCCCCGATGGGACTGGGGGTAACCACCAATTGATACAAAGAAAAAAGGGGGGGGGGGAGATAAAATAACTAAATGTTTTCAAGAGAGGGGTTGAATTCAGTGGTAGAAGGAGCGGGAGAAACTGGGGATGAAGAGGCATGAGCGGCTGGAATCTCACCATCAAGTGAAGAGAGGTTATGACCTTGTTGAGCCTTCTCCATGGCTTCCTTAGTTTTGGCTATTTCAGCACTAAGGTCAAAACCCTCTTGACTCATTTCCATCATTGCGTCAAGGCGAGAATTCATATACGCCCAACTCACATCGACAGTAGCCATCTCTTCCAAATCTTCATAATCCTTTTCCCACACTTGAAGCTTAGCTCTCAATCCGTCCTTCTCCGCCTCCGCAGCTTCATGGGCGGCCCTTAATGGAACAACCGACTCCTCTAAAGTTTGAGCTTTGTCTAAAGCCCTACAAAGGTCTTCTTGAGTACGAGTGAGTGATTGCACGAGCTCGACTGGGTATTACTCCTTCTTCCCTAACAAGTTCTTCAAGTCTCTAATCTCTTCTAAGGCATGGGACAGCTGCTCAGCGAATGAAGACTCCAAAACACTTTTATCTTTATCAGCCTGACTGCAAGATGCCCTCTCCACTGCCAGTTCTGCTGCCATGAGTCTCATCTGCCGCTTCAAGGTACTCCTTTCCTCTTCTAAAGCATCCATGACAATCCTTAGGCTATCATACCGTGCTCTCCAATTATCAACATCGACCTGCAACTCTTCTGTCTCTTGGTCCGTGTTTGAAATCCTCTTCATAAGCTCCATTCCTATAAGGTTAATCTACAAGAAATAAACGAGACAGATATGGTAGATCTCATATACGAGAGTGAAAGAGGATAACTTGCATCATACCTTCAAAGAAGTATGCACGACCTCATTGGCCCATGTAAGAGCACCGTGGCTGGCTAGCTTTTCCTTCTCAGAGGGACCTATCAAAGGCTTGAGCCACACTTCAAGCTCACCCGCTTTCTTGAAAAGATTCCCCTCAATTGGAACCTGTATTACCACCTGCCGCATCTCTCTACTGGAAGACCCTACTTCCCTAACGGAAGGCATGGAAGCAGGCAGAGATGGAACATCAACAGGCACAGAAGGTTGAGGAGCTGGAGAATCCACGGTCAAAGCAGCAGGCACAGAGAGTTGAAAAGTTGAAGAAGTTACAGGCAAAGAAACATCAGAAGTTGAAATAGCCAAAGGAATAGACGGAACAAATTCTCTCAAAGAAGCAAGAAAGACAGCACCCAAAGGGACGTCGTCAGGAGCAAGATCAACACCCTCATGAATAGGGGAATGTGGAGCATCATCAAGGAAAAGGGGCTCAATCACAGACATGGAAGGCAAGGTTAAGGCTATAAGCTCATCATCTAAAACTATTCGCCTTCTCTGTGGCCTGTGAACTAAAGCACCCTCTTCTCCTTCTACGAAACTAGACTCACTAATCTTCCTCTTCGAGGAAGATGAACCAACAATAATTTTCGGGGCCTGAGCCAAGGACATCTTCGGGATAGATGAAGCTGACACCCCACGAGCAGAGAACCCTATTAAAAAGGGAAAAAAGTTAAACGACAAAAAAGAGACTCGAGTAAGGAAAGAAGCAAGAACAAGAGCTTCGCTTACCGTGGGTCTTTACTTCCCAACTATACCTCCCAGCCAGGTACTTCCAAGATATTTCTTCTGAAGGAGAAATAGACAACAATTTTTCTACCCAATCACGAATACCGGAGACATTCTCAACAGTATTCATGATTGCTGAGAGAAGAAAAAAAATAGACATGGTGTTAATAAAACATCTCAAGTTAAAACAAGAAAAAGTAAATGTGAGCTAAAGCATACTCACGTGCGCGATTCCACTTCTCAGGGAAGGGAAGACTTTCTTCACCCACTAAACCAACAGTGGGTACAACAACATACCGGAGGTACCAACCCTTATCCTTATCATCTCCAGGGGTTACCAACACTCTTTTTCTTCTAGCAGTTAGAGTAAAAAACCCTTCAGGAAATAAGGTAAGAGAGTAGAGGTGAATAAGATGGTTGAAGGTTAAAGGAACCGAGGCTAAAGAAGCCAAACTCCTAAGACATGCGACAACACGCCACATAAGCGGGCCAAATTTTCCTAAGCAGATATTGAAAAAAGGGCAAAATTCAGTTATAACTGGGTCAATGGGGGGTCTAAACCCTAAAGTGAAAGGATACGTATAAACAAAAGAATATCCCGTCTTGTAAGACGTTATTATTTGATTACTATTCGGAATATAGACAGGAAAGTAAGACCTCCAAAAGTGTTCCCTACGAAAAGGGAAATTGACCCTCAATTATAAGGGTTGTATATCCTTCAATACTATCAAGAGAGAAAGATTGATCTACAAGAACTTGCCTATCCCTAGCAAAAATCAACATGAAAAATTTAATCGACTCTAGGATCACGAAGGTGTTCGTCTTTACCTCTAGACAAAGACCGAGAAACCCTAAGTCTCAGAAACTGGAGATCTAGTGGAAGAAGGAGGAACTATCTGAGAAGAAGAGGAGCCCCTCGAAGGAGTGGATCCTAGACTTCTAAGTCTACCCCCTCCAAATCCTAGTTGGAGCAGAAGATGGCGTTAAACTCTCAAGATCTATTACTCTTTGAGGTTGGTTTGAAGAAGACATGCTTACTAAATCGAAGAAGAAAGTTCTTTACAAAAGACAAAGTTAGAAAAGTGTTTCGGGGAAGCAAAGAAAAGAAAACATGTATTTATACTTGAAGACAACCGTCAAACATAAAGAAAAAGGAAAATAATGATGAAAAGTCATAATTGAAGATGTCACTTCGGGACTGGCACATCCGCAAAAAGCCCTAAAAGGTTTCGAGTAAATGTAGAACCAATTCGAAAAGGACACGTGGTATGAGCATTAAATGGAAGTGAAAAACGACGCCTATGGTGCAGAGAAGGATACAATGATTCAAGGAAAAGCGGCGGCAAAATATTCCTTCCATAAATGAGTATCCACTTACCAACAATTAATCGTTACGTATATGGTAAGTGGGGGGACTATCTGTATTGGTAAAAAAGAGTTTCACACGTAAGCCAGCTTTTGACAACTCAGCCAGTCACGTGGACACAGGAAAACACGACAGCTGAATGTGATTCTTTGAATAGGCATGGTACAAAGAGGCACGGTTCAGTAAACCCACGAATTTATCAGCCACAGGAAACTCAACTTGATCAAAACGGGGGAGAGGCACAGTCAGAATGAATCTAGACAAAGCTACGGGCAAAGTCAAGGATCCACAATTGATTACTCGAATGTTATGTAATCGAACCCCAATTACCGTTATCCTTTGTAACGCCTCATTAATGTCATAATTAGTCATTAATGAGTAACTGTAGCAAGAGTTGTACATTATAAGAATCTCCTATATAAGGGAGGGGAATACAGCTTGTAAAGGCATCTGATTCTGGAATCCAATCAACTTTGATTTTCTATGTTTCTGCAATATTATCTATTTTTCATTTTTCTCCATTACCTTGATTATCAATAACCCGTATTCATCTTAAAAATAAGCTTTAGTCAAAGGGTCTAATTCTTTGGTTAAACAAGTACCTGTATTGATTGAAACACACAAGTTGACAAAAAGAAGGAAAGAAAAACAATATACACCTCTACCCAATTAGATAGTCAACACCGTCTTAACTCCCCGGCAACGACGCCAAAAAAGTAATTTATGCCCACCTATACCACTATTTAAGTAGCACGGTAGGGTCGAAGCAGCTTTTACCCGACAGGGTCGGGATCGATATCCACAGGGAGTTATGCAATGAGAGTCGAGTTTCTACTTGATTTAGTGGTGTTTCATGCTCTTAATTGCTCTTCTCAACATAATTTGGTTTTGTATCTATTTTAAGGTTGAGTCTAAAATGTAATATTATCTAACTAACTAAAATATTTTTGTGTTTGCAGCCACTAATTCAGTCAATGAAGCATGAAATAGACTAAAAGTCATATACCCAATCACAAATTCAACCTAAAATAGAAGACCCATTAGTTACCCACACTAGGGTTGGGTTACAACCCTAGCTTGAGGGTCGAGCTACTCATTTTCATGCAAGAAACTAAGATAGATGATGAAATTAAACCCATAAATGTTGATTACAAGAAGAAAATCTAAGAAGTATGGTAGAATCTAAGCTAAAATTACTCAAAACGGAATAAAAGCACATTCACAAGCTCACTCTCTTGTCTGATGCCCTAAAAATGGGAAAAAGTTGTATTTATACTAGGCTGAAAATGCTGGAAATAATTGCCCCTACGGAGATTTCGCTCCCAGCGGAACTCTAAGCGCTCCAGCGGATTAGCTTTTGCTTCAGCGGAATAATAACCATTGCAGTGTTTCTGGACCTCGGCACTTTCTGAATCTCTACTCCACCCCCAGCGGAATTCTACAGCACCGTAGCAGTTCCTGAAAGCGCGGCAGCGTAATAATATCGCTGACCGCGCTATTGTGAATATCCCAGGTTGGCAAGTCTCTGATCATAGGAATCTGCTCCCAGCGGATATTTGAACACTGCAGAGGCGAGGACATCGCTACAGCGGAATTTTGGCGTGGACAGCGGCTCAGCTGGGTCTCAAAAATAGACTCTCTGAAGTTTTAGCCGGGGCAGCGGATGGAATTCCGCTGCAGCGAAGTGACAACTGCTACAGTGGAATATTGGTGGCCTCAGCGCTTCTACTGGGTTGTCACGACCCAATCCATTGAGGTCGTGATGGCACCAGACACCACTGTTAGGCAAGACAATCATTAAATCGTTGCATTAAGTTCCTATTTTCACATTTTGAAATCGTTACTTTTCATTTCATTACATAATAATCTAATAAAAATCCTCTAAGCAAATAACGATGGTTTAAAAATCCATTTAAAAAAATACATCCCAAAATTATCCCAGAACCCGGTGTCACAAATACATGAGCAAATTTCTATGAAAGAAGTATACATATAATACAATGCTTGTCTGGAGTACAAAACTGAACAAGGAATTTAAAATACTATACAATATATTTTAGGGAGACTCTACCGGCTGCGGGTCATCTCGGGATGGTGCAGCTCGTCTAAGTCTCCAGGTCAGCCACATCACTGCATCAAGCAGATCTACTAGCTATGAATATACTAGTGCAATAAAATGCACAACAAGTGTAGTATGAGTACGAAAACAACGTGTACTCAGAAAGTATCCTGCCTAACCTCGAAGAAGTAGTGCCGAGAGGTCGAATTTGACACTTACTACAGGTCCAACAATATCAAGTGCACTAAAGAAATGAATTAATATAAAGCAATGTAAATACATAAGACATACAAGTATAGATTTCATAGTACAATTTCCCTCTTTACGATTTACTCAACTCTCTACTAGCAAGTTCCCTTTGTAACCGAAGCATATAAATAAATATAGTGGATTTAGTCAAAGAGGTTGTCATAATCCAAATCAGGGGAAAAACCCTCAGATGAACTGGCTTTTTACAAATATTTCGCATGATTCCATGAGGATAATTTAGATATAGGAAATGCCGAGGTGTACGGCCCGATCCAACATAAACGTAAACCGTGCACTGCTGAAGGGTCGAACGGCTCAAACCATAGAAGCATCTATTAACCTGTCATGGCGTACGACCCGCTCCCATGAGAGTGTAGTACATAAATCCTGCCTAGGCGAACGACCCGATCCCATAAGAGTGTGGTGCATAAATCCTGCCGAGGTGAACGACCCAATCCCATAAGAGTGGGGTAGGAGGACTTACCCCGGTCGCGAATCATACATCCGACGTGGCTACACATAGTTTTCTCGAGATATAAAAGTATTCTTCAATTTATTTTCAAAACATGAACTTTCCGTGAAAGCTTTCAAGATTTCCTTTTTTTTTTTTTTTTATAAAAACTTCTGATTCCTTCCAAAACTATTTAATAAGTATGCTCAATCCAGCCTCTTCATAACACAAACAATAACCCAAATAAAGTATAATAACAACAAAGCATGATGTAAGCCTAAAACTACCCGGACAGAGGCATAACTAGTAGCTACGTACAGACTCTCGTCACTTCGAGCGTACGTAGGCCCCACAAATAGTAGCACATATTTAATTAGTTCACCTATGGGGACAATTCCCCCTCACAAGGTTAGAAATGGAGACTTACCTCGCTCCGAAGATTCATAACTGACCTCCAAGCCCTTCCGATGATTCAAATTGATGCACAACGCCCCAAAACTATCCAAATAACGGGCAAACCAATGAAAATATACTGTAATACATACAACAATTCAATTCATATAAATTCCTAACTCCGATCGGAAAGTTGACCAAATTGCCCTTAAGCCCACGCGCCCGGATTTCAAAATTTCTCGAAGATGAACTCTACCCATAGCCTTACTAACTCAACTATACAATTTACTCTAATTTCATGCTCAAATTCGTGGTCAAAATCCAAGAATGCAAATTCTAGGTTTTTTCCAAAAATCCCAAATTTCTACTAATTTCCATGACCAAATCTGTATACAACCTTGTATTTTTAACTTGAACTGAGTAGAAAGAACTTACCTTGACATAGATGACGAAAATACCCACTTGAAGCTCTCCAAAAATCGCCCAACCAAGAGAAAAATGAAGAGAAATGGATAAGACCTTGGTTATAAAAATGCACACTACCTCCAGTCTTTCCACACCTGCGGTCACCTCGCCCGCACCTGCGCGCCCGTAGGTGCGCCCAAATATCCGCACCTGCGGCTTCCACTTTCCCAGCTGGGCTCCGCACCTGCGCTTCCTTCTCCGCACATGCGCCTTCGCAGGTGCGGAAATAGCCTCGCACCTGCGCCCCCAGCCAAGCCAGCCACTCCAGCATCTGCGACACCAAAGCCGCACCTGCGGCCCAAGCCTCGCAGGTGCGGTCACACTGGACACCAACAACTTCAGCTCCTCCTCAACTTCATATTTGATCCGTTAACCACCCGGAATCAACTCCCGGGACCTCGTCCAATCACACCAACCTGATCTAAAACATAATGCGGACCTGCTCGAGGCCTCAAATCACATCAAACAATGCCAAAACCATGAATCGCACTCAAATTTGGGCTTAATGAACTTTAGCGTTTCCAACTTCTATATTCAATGCCGAAACCTATGAAATCACGTCTGATTGACCCAAAATTTTGCACACAAGTCACATTCAACATTACGGACCTACCGCAACTTCCAGAATCGGAATCCGACCCCGATATAAAAATTCCCACTTCCGGTCGGATTTCTCAAGACATTCAAATTTCTATCTTTAGCCAAATGACTTCAAAATAACCTACGGACCTCTGAATTCACTTCCGATCACGCTCCCAACTCCAGAATCACCATACGGAGCTATACCCAGACTCGGAATCCCAAACGGACATCAATATTACTGAAATGCACTTCAACCTAGACTTATGAAATTTCTTCTAAAATGCTGACTTCTACAATATGCGCTGAAACACTCTCGGGTCATCCAAAACCCGATCCAAACATACGCCCAACTCCGAAATTATCATACGAACCTGCTGGAACCTTCACATCCTTATTCTGAGGTCGTTTACTCAAAAATGCAATCTTAGTCGATTCTTCCAACTTAAGGCTTCTGAAATGAGAATTTTCCTTCCAAATTGACTCTAAACTTCCCGAAATTCAATTCCGACCACACCTATAAGTCATATCATCTAAAATGAAGCTGCTCATGGCCTCAAACCACTGAACAATGCGCTAGAGCACAAAACGACCGGTCGGGTCGTTATATTCTCTCCCACTTAAACATACGTTAGTCCTCGAACGTGCTAAGAACTGCTCTGAAGTTATCTGAAATCACTGTTTAACACCCCGTGCACCTGCCCGTGCTACCACAACCCAGTTGAGTACACTTGCTCGAACAATTTTGAAGATATCCTCTTTTATTTAGGCAAATGGGCCTTAGAACCAGGTTTTCAACATCCGCAATCATCGTCAAGTCCTGTTTCAATATATGAACACCGTATCAACTAACACACGATGTGCCAGAACATGACTGCATACCTATGCTGAATTAGCACCATGCACCCCATAATTCATCATCTAACCACAATGACATTCCCTGAACCTTAATAGGCAAAATTTCACGAATCTGATGCTCCCGATGCACCTCATGACACATATATATAAGTCCTTCCATAACGCTTACGATACCACCACAACAGAGGAGATGTATATAAATTCACAACCAACCGTAGAGTTAACCAAGCATTGAATCTCTCCTCTTGCCTAGAATCATCACCTCATTACTAACCAAATAATGGTATTTGTCCTTTAATATACTTCACATAATCTTATCGCACTGATCCCTGATCCAAAAATCTCGTCTCTCTCAGTATGAACCGCTCAGGCTACAAATCACCCCAGACATGACCAACAGTCTCACATGATGCCACAACGTGGTAATAGGCCACAACTCAAACATGATACACAATGAAATGAATGACGAAAGGAACTACTCGACTCACGCAATTAATATGAACCTTCTCCGAAAAGAAGGAAGCAAAAAACAAGAAAAGAGACATAGGGAACCTTTCTCAACATCACACTGTTGTGGCGTGCAACTCGATCCAAATAACATACCCATGGCGGCGCGCCACCCGATCCAAATAACATAACAATGGCGGCGTGCCACCCGATCTAGATAACATAACAGTGGTGGCGTGCCACCCGATCCATATAACATAACCGTAGTGTGCCACCCGATCCACACATAAAATTCACGTAAGGAGATACACACCAAGCTAAATTGCTCACTACCACAAAATACTGAATATCGGTCACAAGCACGCTAAGTGCATAATACCATCCTGGGGAGACTGATAAAGCCATATGCTACAAAACTCAAGCACCATTGAGGTGCGATATATATAATCTAAATCTCAAGAGCTATCCTGCTCACATAACATCATCACTACGCGGGAGCTTCAACACATAGGAAAATATCAAGTCGTTTCCCGACTCACACAGCAAAACAAAATATTACATGATATGAACGAGGACGGAACAACATCTGATATTCTAATACCTTTCCATGAAAAGCGCTTTACCGAAATGAACACGCCTGACTCATATAGAGCCCGTATTCATATTTGAATCCATTCACAACCCTCAAGCTGATTCTGCTCGCACTGCACTAGAATGATAGCCTTACCTGGGTCCATATTAACCCACTTCCTCTCATAATACCCAAGAACAACCATCATAGCCGGGGAAAACACCCCACAATCCACAACCAAATGAACTAAACGCCTTCCAGGCAAAAATTCTCAAATAAGCAATGTTACACTTCTTTATACTTAGTCCCAATCTTCAATCCATAAAGTGACTGCATGTCACACTCATACGATCCTCCCGTGGTCACGCTCCCACGACCTTCCACACAAGGTAGCAAGTCTGCACATCCACCACTGGCCACACTAATATTGTAAAATAAATCCCACAANTGAACTAAACGCCTTCCAGGCAAAAATTCTCAAATAAGCAATGTTACACTTCTTTATACTTAGTCCCAATCTTCAATCCATAAAGTGACTGCATGTCACACTCATACGATCCTCCCGTGGTCACGCTCCCACGACCTTCCACACAAGGTAGCAAGTCTGCACATCCACCACTGGCCACACTAATATTGTAAAATAAATCAAGAACCCATGACCGGCCAAAATGCTTGAATGCTCCCAAATAAAATCTATCACGGCGACTGACATGCCTCGCACATACCGACAAAAACCACATGCATAACTTAATCACACTGAAGGAACTGATCGCTGTCGTACATATGCCATTTCAACCATGGCTAATCAATCTATCTTCTTTTAATTATTCTTAATTTCCTAAGAAACAATAGTAATTCCATTTAACACATAACGGACTCAGTCCTCACTCATCCCGAGTGACCTTGATTCACGAGACCATGCTGTCTCAATCCCACAAACTATCCCATACCCTCCTTGTGCGCATTCACATCTTCGACTGATATACCCATCCTGATAATCATTCTCCAAATCCAGAGTTTATTTCTCTCATTCCCCCAATACTATACTGCAAGCCGAAGACATCATGGAACATTCTAGGCCTCCTATCACAATCTGTTGCAAGGCCCGATCCCTAGCCATACTGCAGACATGAAACCCTTAAGCACCACATTCTTAACTATCGAATTCATTAGGACCACTATTGAGAGTCGCCCACTCTGACTTGGCCCGAACACAATCAACTCCAAGGCTCTTCTAGCACACGAACACCCCTTTCAATGACGCATGTGACTGTCACCACCCTTATAACTCGTCTATGCACTAAGCATAAATCCTGAATCTTTCCAAAGCATACACCTGATTCAATAAGGCCAACCCTTGCATACCCTTATCAAATCCCATGCCCAACTACTATTCTACTCCATTCCCCTTAGCTACAATAACTTGCCAACACGCTGATAATACGTAACCCTATGAGAATATAAGCCTTCAACCCAAGAAAAGGCGGTGGGAGTCTCCCACTTAGCCCAAAGCTACTCCTTACACCACTCTGGACCCCACCAAAATTCTTTCTTCATTGCGGACATGATTTTGCTCAACCAACCCATCAAATTCTTCTAAATTCTCCTGCCAGCATTCCATGAATACTCTAATTCTCAAGCATCACCTCACATATTCGGCCTCCCACCGGATAGCTACTAGAATTCCTCGCAGAAACTTGCCAACCACACGACCTCTAACCTGCTCATAGGAGATAACCCACCTGTGGAAATTACAAACTGTCACCTTCCAATGATGTTGTACTGCACAATCTCTACCACATCAATACCCCATCCTACGCTTGTCCTCATTTATTAACTTTACCAATCTGTCCGCTCCTCATGTACATCTACTAAATGCGCAACAATTTCTTCCAACTCACCGCTATATTGCATCCTTTTTCATCCCGAACAACTCCTCTCTGTTGTATCCAACCTTCCACCGAAATAACCAACCTTTCAATTTAAGCCCGTTGACCCAATCACCGTCAACTAAAATCCTCAAATCACTCCAAACTTCTCTTCAAGATGAGCATCTATCTTACCACAGAACTCATATGCTACGCTGCCTCTCTCCCGCTTTGGTTAACTCACTCCTTTAAGCAACTACCTGACTTCCGTTCCTTACACCTGGCCTTTAAGAAATGGAGCCACTGCCCAGCTCTTCCCATATATCTCCCTTCATCATATGTTTCCCAGTTGTTGCCTCAAACAAATATCATTCCCTGTAGCACTTAGACAAGCAAATCACCACAACTTCAAACCTTTTCGAAGATCATCTTTCTCGAGCCACCTTTATTAGAAAATACTTATTCAATACTGAACCACCGCACACCACGACCTCTGATAGCCACTTCTTCACTACTATTTTACCATACTTTGATCCAATGCAACCGAAGAAACCATAGCGCCGACGAACTTAACACATTCTATTCGATCAAAAACAGCGATACCACATCACAAATGAAAATTCCACTTCGCTTGAAAACACCAAGTCTTATTATTCTTTCAACCCACATTTGAACATTCATATTTGAATTGCCTTGCCTCCGCCGGAACGAAAATACCGAAATCTCAAAATCACGCTCTAAGAAGACCTCATTTCAAGTCATTCATTGTCCCGACACATGGGCAAGCTTCCTATCACCACGTCAATACCGTGCAGTGACCAATCAAAAGCACCATAACAACCTGAGCATAGCCCCAAATCCCTCAGAAACGCAGCTACTGATTTGAAACAACATATTATCCTTCCGCAGAGCGACGACAATAGCCCCAACCAACTACGCATGGAAAAACATCACGCACCATATATGTAGTACCATTACCATACCTCAAATTCCCGATTCATAGCAAGCACTTCACGACGCGTAAGATTGAGTAAGAAGAAACATAGGCATAAGCCTCAAAGGGATCAAATCGCACGATAAGGAATCAAGAAGTGAAGTACTCCTAACAACCTTGTAGCCCCTCGAAGATAATTACAGACGTTTTCGTACCAATCCTCAAGACTCTACTAGACTTGCTCATGACTCGTGAGACCTAAGGGAACCTAGTGCTCTGATACCACGTTGTCACCACCCAAAATCCATTGAGGTCGTGATGCGCCAAACACCACTGTCAGGCAAACCAATCATCAAATAGTTGGATTAAGTTCTTATTTTCACATTTTGAAATCATTACTTTTCATTTCATTACATAATAATTGAATAAAAATCTTTAACAATCCATTTAATAAAATATATCCCAAACTCATCCCAGAACCCGATGTCACAAGTACATGAGAAAATTTCTAAGAAAGAAGTATACATGTAATACAATGCTTGTCCGGAGTACAAACTGAACAAGGAATTTAAAATACAATACAATACATCTGAGGGAGACTCTGCCGGCTGCGGGTCGTCTTAGGATGGTGCAGCTCGTCTAAGTCTCCAGGTCAGCCAGATCACTGCGTCAAGCAGGGCCACTAGATATGAATGTACATGTGCAATAAAATGCATAGCAAGTGTAGTATGAGTACGAAAACAATGTGTACTCAATAAGTATCCCGCCTA
The DNA here is from genome assembly GCA_005239505.1 of Nicotiana paniculata. NCBI lineage: Eukaryota > Viridiplantae > Streptophyta > Magnoliopsida > Solanales > Solanaceae > Nicotiana > Nicotiana paniculata. The sequence continues at coordinate 33,676 of ML359521.1, forward strand.
ACCTCGAAGAAGTAGTGACGAGAGGTTGACTTTGACACTTACTACAGGTCCAACAATATCAAGTGCACTAAAGAAATGAATTAATATAAAGCAATGTAAATACACAAGACATACAAGTATAGATTTCATGGTACGGCTTCACTCTTTACGATTTACTCAACTCTCTACTAGCAAGTTCCCTCCGTAACCGAAGCATATAAATAAATATAGTGGATTTCATCAAAGAGGTTTTCATAATCCAAATCAGGGGGAAAACCCTCAGTTAAACTGGCTTTTTGCCAAATATTTCGCACGATTCCATGTGGATAATTTAGATATAGGAAATGCCGAGTCGTATGGCCCGATCCAACATAAAAGTAAATTGTGCACTGCCGAAAGGTCGAACGGCGCGAAAAACAGATGCATCTATTAACATATCGTGGCGTACAACCCGATCCCATAAGAGTGTGGTACATTAATCATTCTGAGGCGAACGGCCCGATCCCATAAGAGTGTTATAGGAGGACTTACCCCGCTGGCGAATCATACATGCGACGCAGCTACACATAGTTTTCTCGAGTTATAAAAGTATTCTTCAATTTCTTTTCAAAACATGAACTTTCTGTGAAAGCTTTCAAGATTTCCTTTTTTTTTTAATAAAAACTTCTGATTCCTTTCAAAACTATTTAATAAGTATGCTCAATCCAGCCTCTTCATAACACAAACAATAACACAAATAAAGTATAATAACAACAAAGCATGATGTAAGCCTAAAACTACCCGGATAGAGGCATAACTAGTAGCTACGTACGGACTCTCATCACTGCGAGCGTGCGTAGGCCCCACAAATAGTAGCACATATTTAATTAGTTCACCTATGGGGACAATTCCCCTTTACAAGGTTAGAACGGAGACTTACCTCGCTCCGAAGATTCATAACCGGCCTCCAAGCCCTTCCGATGACTCAAATTGATGCACAACGCCCCAAAACTATCCAAATAATGGGCAAACCAATGAAAATATACTATAATAGTTACAACAATTCAATTCATACAAATTCCTAACTCCGATCGAAAAGTTGACCAAATTTTCCTCGAGCCCACGCGCCCGGATTCCAAAATTTCTCGAAGATGAACTCTATCCATAGCCTTACTAACTCAAATATACAATTTACTCTAATTTTATGCTCAAATTCGTGGTGAAAATCCAAGAATGCAAATTCTAGGCTTTTCTCCAAAAATCCCAAATTTCTACTAATTTCCATGACCAAATTTATATACAAGCTTGTATTTTTAACTTGAAATGAGTAGAAACAACTTATCTTGACACAGATGAAGAAAATCCTAAGTTGAAGCTCTCGAAAAATCGCCCAACCAAGAGAAAAATGAAGATAAATGGCCAAGACCTCGGTTATAAAAATGCACACTGCCTCCAGTCCTTCCGCACCTGCAGTCACCTTGCCCGCACCTGCGCGCCCGCAAGTTGCCCAAATATCCGCACCGCGGCTTCCTCCTTGCTAGCCCGGTTCCGCACCTGCGCTTCCTTCTCCGCATCTGCGCCTTCGCAGATGTGGAAACAACCTCGTACCTGCGCCCAAGCCAAGCCAACCACTCCCACATCTGCGACACCAAAGCCGCACCTGCGGCCCAAGCCTCGCAGGTGCGGTCACACAAACCAGCCAGAATTTGATTCGTTAACCACCTGTTCAAATTTGATTCGTTAACCACCCGGAATCCACTAGGGGCCCCCGGGACCCCGTCCAATCACACCAACCTGATCCAAAACATAATGCTGACGTGCTCGAGGCCTCAAATCACATCAAACAATGCCAAAACCATGAATCCCACTCAAATTCGGGCTTAATGAACTTTAGAAGTTCCAACTTCTATATGCGATGCTGAAACCTATAAAATCACGTCCTATTGACCCCAAATTTTGCACACAAGTCACATTCAACATTAAGGACCTACCACAACTTCCGGAATTGGAATTCGACCCCGATATCAAAATTTCCACTTCTAGTCGATTTTCTCAAAACCTTCAAATTTCTATATTTAGCCAAATGACTTCAAAATAACATACGGACCTCCGAATTCACTTCCGATCGCGCTTCCAACTCCAGAATCACCATACGGAGCTATTCGCAGACTCGAAATCCCAAATGGACATCAATATTACTGAAATACACTTCAACCCAGACTTATGAAATTTGTTCTAAAATGCTGACTTCTACAATATGCGCCGAAACGCTCCCGGGTCAACCAAAACCCGATCCGAACATATTGCCAAGACTGAAATTATCATGTGCTGGAACCTTCATATCCTGATTCTGAGGTCGTTTACTTAAAAATCTAATCTTAGTCAATTCTTCCAACTTAAGGCTTCTGAAATGAGAATTTAAAATTGACTCTAAACTTCCCGAAATTCAATTCCGACCACACCTACAAGTCATATCACCTGAAATGAAGCTGCTCATGGACTCAAACCGCTGAACGATGTGCTAGAGCTCAAAAATGACCGGTCAAGTCGTTACTTGGGTTCTTGGTCAGTGCATGTTCTGCTCCTCTTTGAGTTATTTTTAGTCAATATCTTCAATCAAACTCAAATCCTCCTATTTAAACAATTTGCATCAAATTTTGGGAGTATCTTAATGCAATTTTTCCTCAAAACCTAAGAAAATGAGAGTAAATAATAGATACAAATCCTTAGTTATCATGTAACATCACTCAGAATCAGACCCATGGGCAGCCTCACAATCACTCATAATCAGCCCCTCGGGCAACCTCACAGCCACTCAGGTCTCCCAATCACTCCTCACTCGGCACTCGTACTCAGTAGGTACCTGCGCTCACTGGGGATGTACAGACTCCGGAGGGGCTCCTACAGCCCAAGCGCTATAATGAGCCATCTAGTGGCTTAAACAATCAGGCCCTCGGCCTCTCATATATCAGAAATCAGTAAAATATTCTACGACACGCAAGCCGATTACATGATATCCTCACGACACATGCCCTCAGCCTCACTCAATCAGAAACCTCTCAATCCACTCGGGCTATCAATAAAACAGGGTACTCAGCCTAAAATATCATTTTTATGCATCAAATGGAGTAATTAAGACTGAGTTTCGAAATCAGTAAAACATGACATAACTGAGTACAAATCTTAAATCAACACAGTGAGGAAATAGCAGTAAAAAGCCCCTAAGTGTCCCAATAGCTTGGCACGAGGTCCAAATATGGCATTAAGCCCAAAACATAGTAATATTTTCTAAAACACAAAATATCATATAGTTTCCAGCCAACTACGCAACTTAATAGTTACTAAGAGACGAACCAAGTCACGAATCCCCAATGATGCACGCCACACGCTCGTCATCTAGCATGTGCGCCACATCAAAATAGTGAAACAATGTGAAATCTAGAGTTTCATACCCTTAGGACAAGATTTACAATCATTACTTACCTCGATCCAAACGAGAATCTACTCCACGATTTCCTTGTCGCACGACTCGTCCTCAAATCGCCCCGAATATATTCAAAATCAGATTCATAACATCAATATATGATAAAGGAATAAAACCCATGTGAAAATAATCAAATTGCATCAAAATCTTGAAATTGGCCAAACCCGACCCCCGAGCTCATGTCTCGAAATCCGATAAAGGTCATATCACTGGAATCCGTATCCTCCCATGAGTCCATGCATACCAAATTCATCAAAAACTAACCTCGTTTGACCCTTCAATCATTCAATTCTTAGTCTCAGATTCCAAGTCCTAATTTACCAAATTTTCACCCTTAAGCCTCACAATTTCATGTTTAATCAGTCAAAATCTACCATAGAATCAAGTTTTAGGTTCAAGTAGCTTACCTCCTCGAAGAACCCCTTGAATCCCTCTTCAAATTGCTCCTAAAATCTCAAAAAACGTATGAAAAATGATGAAGAATGGCTAAAATTCGCGAAGCCAAGAACCTATATGATCTGCCCCAGGGTTCCGCAACTGCGGTCCCACATTCGCGACCAAATTCCCACATCTGTGGACTTCACTTAAGGCTCCGAAGTTAGCACCTGCAATCGTCCCTCCGCACCTGCGGGCTCGCAGATGCGACTCTCCTTCCACTTCTGCGACAGACCCCAAGCCTACCAAACTCCGCACCTGCGATACAAAACCGCACCTGCAATCACCCTTCCACAGGTGCAGAAAACCAGAAGAGTTACACCAGTAGCCCATTTTTGCTGCATTTTCCAACTTTCAACTTCTGTTAGCCATATGAAATCAATCCCGAGCCCCTGAGGCCTCAACCAAATATACTAACACATCACATATCATCTCACAAACTTAGTCGAACCCTTGGAACACTAAAAAAAACATCAATACACTAATATTAACCGATATTCAAGCCTAAGGATTTCTAAACTTCTGAAACTCACCAACTATGCCGAAACCAACCAAACCACGTCTGAATGACCTGAAATTTTGCACATACATCACAAACGACATTACAAACCTAATCCAACTTCTGGAATTCCTTTCCGACCCCGATAGCTAATTGTCCACTACCGACCGAAAATCGTCAAAAATCTAATTTCGCCAATTCAAGTCTAATTCTACCACAGACCTCCGAATAACATTTCGAATGCTCCTAAGACCTAAATCACCTAAAGAAGCTATCTGAACCATAAAAACAAAATTCCGAGATCATTTACCTATAAGTCAACTTCCGGTTGAACTTTCCAACTAATTAACAAACTTAAGAGACTAAGTGTCTCATTTCTCTCCACAACCACTCCGAACCCGAACCAATCAACCTAACACAACAAAAAAGAGATGAACCACACAAAATGAAGTAGAAATGGGGGAAACGGGACTAAGACTCTCGGAACGACCGATCGGGTCGTTACATTCTCCCCTTCTTAAATAAATGTTCGTCCTCGAACGGGTCTAGAAACATACCTGGAGTCTCAAATAGGTGTGGATATCTGCTCCGCATCTACCACTCGGTCTCCCAGGTGGCCTCCTCCACCGGCTTCGACCTCATTCTTTGGACCAGACGACCCAAAATAGCTACTAGCTCCACCTCATAATTCATATCACCCTCTAGCTAAACCGAGCTGAAGTCCAAAACATGAGACGGGTCACCAAAATACTTCCGAAGCATGGAAACGTGAAACACTGGATGAACACTCGATAAATCTAGGTGGCAAAGCAAGTCTATAAGCCGTCTCCCCTACCCTTTGAAGCACCTCAAAAGGCCCAATGAATCGGGGACTCAACTTGCCTCTCTTCCCAAACCGCATAACCCCCTTCATGGGTGACACCTTCAGCAGAACCTTCTCCCCAACTATGAATGATACATCACGGACCTTCCAATCCGCATAACTCTTCTGCCTAGACTGCACCATGCGAAGCCGCTCCTGAATCAACTTTACCTTATCTAAAGCATCCTGCGCCAAATCTCTGCCCAAGAGCTTAGCCTCACCCGGCTGAAACCAACCGACCGAAGATCTACACCTCCTCCCATATAAAGCCTCATACGGATCCATCTGAATACTCGACTTATAACTATTATTATATGCAAACTCCACGAGTGGTAGAAACTGGTACCAAGAACCCCCAAAACCAATAACATAGGCGTGCAACATGTCCTCCAATATCTGAATAGTGCGCTCGGACTGCCCGTCCATCTGAGGATGAAAAGTTCTACTCAACTCAACCTGAGTACCCAAATCTCTCTGCACGGCCCTCCAAAACTGCAATGTGAACTGAGTACCTCTATCAGAAATAATGGAAGCTGGAACTCCATGCAACCGAACAATCTCTCGGATATAAATTTCCGAAGAGGAGGAAGTACCAACAGGAATGAAGTGCGCAGACTTGGTTAGTCGATCCAAAATAACCCAAATCGCATCGAACTTCCTCGAAGTCTGTGGGAGCCCAACTACAAAGTCTATGGTGATCTGCTCCCACTTCCACTCTGGAGTATCCAACCTCTAATGAAATCCACCTGGTATCTGGTGCTCATACTTGACCTGCTGGTAGTTGAGACACCGAGCTACAAATCCAACAATATCATTTTTCATCTGCCTCTACCAATAATGTTGTCTCAGATCCTGATACATCTTTGCGGCACCCGAATGGATGGAATACCGCGAGCTTTGGGCCTCCTCACGAATTAAATCCCGAAGCCCATCTGCATTAGGCACACATATCCGCCCCTGCATCTTCATCACACCGTCATCACCAATAGCTACATCCCTGGAATCACCACGCCGGACCTTATCCTGAAGAACGAGCAAGTGTGGGTCATCATACTGGCACTCTCTGATACTGTCATAAAGAGAACACCTGAAGACTACGCAAGCCCATACCCGACTGGTCTCCGATATATCCAACCTCACAAGATGGCCCGCTAAGGTCTGAACATCAAGTGCTAAAGGTCTCTCTGCTGCTGGAAGATATGCTAGACTCCCCAAACTCTCTGCTCGGAGACTCAAGGCATCGGCCACTACATTGGCCTTCCTCGGATGGTATAGAGTAGTAATTTCATAGTCCTTGATAAGATCCAACCATCTCCGTTGATGAAAATTCATATCATTCTGCTTGAACACGTGCTGCAGACTACGATGATCGGTAAAAACCTCATAATGAACCCCATACCAATAATGACGCCAAATCTTCAAAGCGTGAACAATGGCTTCTAACTCGAGTTCATGCGCTGGATAATTCTTCTCATAAGTCTTCAACTGGCGCGAGGCGTAGGCAGCACCCTACCCTCATGCATCAATACACAACCAATTCTTATCCTCGAGGAATCACAATATATTGTATAAGAACCTAAAGCTGATGGAAAAACTAACACTAGAGCTGCGGTCAAAGCAGCCTTGAGCTTCTGAAAGCTCTGCTCACACTCGTTCGACCACCTGAACGGATTTGGTCAAGGGAGAAGCAATCGAAGAAAACCCCTGCATAATGCGACGGCTATAGCCCGCCAAACCAAGTAAGCTCCTAATATTTATAGATGAGGACGGTCTGGGCCAACTCTGCAGCGCCTCTATCTTCTTTGAATCTACCTAAATGCCCTCACTAGACACCACGTCCCCCAATAAAGCTACCGAGCCAAGCCAAAACTCACACTTGGAGAATTTCGCATAAAGCTTCTCATCCCTCAATCTCCGCAATACAACTATCAAATGTTGAGCATACTCCTCCTAGCTACGAGAGTACACTAGGATTTCATCAATGAACATAATAACGAAGGCATCTAAGTATGGCTGAAATACATTGTTCATCAGATGCATGAACGCTGTTGGGACATTAGTCAGCCGAAAAGACATCACCAAAAACTCATAATGGCCATAATGGGTCCTGAAAAACATCTTGGGAATATCTGAACCCCGAATCTTCAGCTTATGATACCTAGATCTCAAATCAATCTTAGAGAACATCTTGGCTCCCTGAAGCTGGTCAAACAATCATCAATACGAGGCAAGGTACACTTATTCTTGACTGTAACCTTGTTTAACTGCCTGAGTCAATACATATTCTCATAAAACCATCCTTCTTCTTCATAACAACACTGGTGCACCCCAAGGTGACACACTAGGACAAATGAACCCCTTATCTAGGATTTCCTGAAGCTGCTCTTTCAACTCCTTCAACTCCATCGATGCCATACGATATGGTGGAATAGAAATAGGCTGAGTGCCTGGCACCAAATCAATACCAAAATCAATATCACGGACCACAGGAACATAATCAATAGTGGGAGTCTCAGCACTGACATCCCTCACAAAAGCCAAATAAGACAGACACCCTTTCTCCACCATACATTGAGCCTTCAGGTATGAAATCACCGCACTCGGTACATAATCAATAGAACCTCTCCACTCGACCCTCGGAAATCCTGGCATCGCTAAGGTCATAGTCTTAGCTTGACAATCTAGAACAGCATAACACGGAGATAGCCAATCCATGCCCAATATCACATCAAAGTAAACCATACTAAGCAATAACAGATCCACTGGGGTCTCAAAACCTCTAATAGATACCACACACGACAGATACACGCGGTCCACAATAATAGTATCTCCCACCAGAATCGACACATGAACACATTTAACTAAGGACTCATAGGGCATATCCAGAAAATGAGCAAAATATGACGAAACATAGGAATATGTGGAACCAGGATCAAATAAGACCGAAGCATCTCGGTGATAAAATGAAACGATACCTGTAACCACTGCATCTGAGGCCATAGCATCTGGTCTGGTGGAAGTGCATAAAAACGGGCATCTCTACCTGATCGACCTCCCTCTCTAGGGCAGCCTCTGGCTGCCTGACCTCTACCCCTAGCTAGATCGATGGGTGGTGAAGTAATTGGAGCTGAAGTCGAGGGGTGGCCCCTCTATTGAGATGGACCACCATGAAGACGAGCATAATGCCTCCACTCGTGGCCAAACTCTCCACACTCGAAACAACTCTCTGGTGCTGGAGACGGGGACTGAAGGGAACCCCTAGCACTAGGATAACCACTAAAAGAACCAGGCATAGATTAAACCTGAACCAATGGTGCACGAGATGAACTCTAGGCTGAAATTGCACTGAATGACGAGCGGCCTAGATGAGAACTGCAGGGAACATACCCCAATGATGCACCATTATAAGCTAGGCGATCTGGCTGAGCAGGCCTAAGTTGGCGGCCTCTGCTATAGTAAAACTGGTCTCTTGAGGGAACACTACCAAAGCTACCAGATCCCCGAGGCCTCTTGGCCTCCCTCTCATCTCGCTCCTGGCAAGGAACTGACTTGATCTCACACGCAATATCAACAACCTGCTCAAAAGTAGCACCCGATAGCATCTCTGTGATCATAAGAATCTGGAGCTGATATGTGATGCCATCCACGAACCTTCTGATCCTCTCTCTCTCAGTAGGAACCAACCAAACAACATGACGGGATAGCTCTGAAAATCTCATCTTATACTACGTCAGAGTCATATCATCCTGACGCAACTACTCAAACTGCCTGCACAACTCCTCTATGCAGTACTGTAGTACATACTTCTCTAAGAAGATAGTGGAAGACTGCTGCCAGGTAAGGGCGCTGCACCAATAGGCCTATGCCTCTCCTAAGCCTCCCACCAAGTAAAAGCAGCTCCTGAAAACTGGAAAGTAGTGAACGAGACCCCACTGGTCTCCAATATACCCACTGTACGAAGCATCCTCTGACACTTGTCCAAGAAACCTTGGGCGTCCTCTCCCTCACCACCAGTGAAAGTCGGAGGTTGAAGTCTATCAAGCCTCTCCATTCTACGCTGCTCATCATCAGTCATGACTGGAATCACACAGTTCTGAGCGGGTGCAATCGGTTGAGATGGAGGTGCCTCCGGTGTCTAAAGTCCCTGAATAACTTGCTCAGGTGTACGGGCAGCAGGAGTCTGAGTGCCTCCCCCGTCCTGAGAAGTAGAGGCCGCAGTAGAAACAGTGACCGCCTGTGCAAGACTGGTGCACACAGTCAAAATCTGAGCCAAGGTCTCTTGAAGACCCGGAATAACAATAGGCACTGTCGGTGCCTGGTCCGGTCCCGCTGGAACATCAGCGGCTGGGACCTGATCTTGAATAACAGGTGGGTCTATGGGTACTGCCCTGGCTGCTGCGCGAGCTGCACCTCTATCTCTACCACGGCCTCGACCCCTCGTGGGTCCCACTGGTGGCTGATCACGCTGCCCGATAGCACGTGTCGTCACCATCTGTGAGAGAATGAAACAACATAAGTTTAGTTACCAGAATCAATAGTTTCGCACGACAAAAATTCAATAATGTAAGATTTTTTAACGGTTCTGCAGCCTCTCAAAGATAAGTACAGACGTCTTCGTACTGACCTGCAAGACTCTACTGAACCTGCTCAAGACTGGTGAGTCCTATGTAACCTAGGTTCTGATACCAACTTTTCACGACCCCAAAACCACCCTGGCTGTGATGGCGCCTATCGTGATACTAGGCTAGCCAACTCAATAGTTATAGCATAAAGAAACCTTTCTTTCAAAACATTACTAATCCGATGTTTCATAAAAAGAACACAAGAAATGATATACTAAACATTAAATACATCCCCAACATCCCGGAGTCACTAGTCATGACCAACTAAAAGAACTACACGTCTAATGCTGTTTATTTAATGCATGCTAAGTATGAGGAAATAAATGGTATAAAGGTAGGAAGGAGAAAAGCAAGGTTGCAGACGCCGTGCAGCTACCTCCCAAATCTCCGAAAACTCTGAGACATGGAAGACCAACTCTCACTCTGAAGCCGTGGCACCTGAATCTGCACACAAGGTGGAGGGAGTAATGTGAGTAGGCCAACTCAGTAAGTAATAAATGTAAATAAAGACTGAGCAGTAAGAAACACGTCAGTACACGTCATATATTCACAATAAGTACACTCTTTCTTCCCAACAGTACATAAATGTCAAATCATCACGCTTAAAACTCAATTTTAGTAAAAGTCATTTGAGAATATTCTTCCAACAGTTTCAACAGAATTTAAAGAAAATTAAGAGTAAAAGTGATGAAAACCATAAGTAGCCTCTCGGGGAAAACATATATTATAGACCGCCCTTCTGGCGTAACATCACTTACAATCAGCCCTACGGGCTCCCTCACAATCACTCATAATCAGCCCCTCGGGAAACCTCACAGCCACTCATCTCTCCCAATCACTCAGCACTCGCACTTAGTAGGTATTTGCGCTCACTAGGGGTGTACAGACTCCGGAGGGGCTCCTACAGTCCAAGCTCTATAACGAGCCATCTCTTGGCATAAACAATCAGGCCCTCGGCCTCTCATATATCATAAATCAGTACAACATGCTGCGGCACGCAGCCCGATCCCATGGTATCCTCACGACATAGGCCCTCGGCCTCACTCAGTCAGAAACCTCTCAAGCCACTCAGGCTATCAATAAAAGAGGGTACTCAGCCCAAAATAGCATTTTTATGCATCAAATGTAGTAATGAAGACCGAGTTTCAAAATCAGTAAAATCATAGCATAACTGAGTACAATCTTAAATCAACACAGTGAGGAAATAGCAGTAAAAAGCCGCTAAGGGTCCCATTAGTTTGGCACGAGGCCCAAATATGTAATTCAGCACAAAACATAGTAATATTTTCTAAAACACAAAATATCATATAGTTTCCAGTCAAATACGCAGCTTATAGTTGCTATGGGACGGACCAAGTCACGAATCCCTAACGATGCACGCCACACGCTCGTCATCTAGCATGTGTGCCACTTCAAAATAGTGAAACGATGTGAAATACACTGTTCATCAGATGCATGAATGCTGCTGGGACATTGGTCAGCCCAAAAGACATCACCAAAAACTCATATTGGCCATAACGGGTCCTGAAAGCTGTCTTGGGAATATCTGAATCCCAAATCATCACCTGATGATACTTGGATCTCAAATCAATCTTAGAGAACACCATGGCTCCCTGAAGATGGTCAAACAAATCATCAATATGAGGCAAGGGATACTTATTCTTGACTGTAACCTCTTTCAACTGCCTGAGTCAATACACATTCTCATGGAACCATCCTTCTTCTTCACAAACAACACCAGTTCATCCCAAGGTGACACACTAGGCCGAATGAACCCCTTATCTAGGAGTTCCTGAAGCTGCTCTTTCAACTCCGCCGGTGACATACGATACGGTGGAATAGAAATAGGCTGAGTGCCTGGCACCAAATCAATACCAAAATCAATATCATGGACCAGAGGAACATAATCAATAGTGGGAGTCTCAGCATTGACATCCCTCACCAAAGCCAAATAAGATAGACACCCTTTCTCCACCATACGCTGAGCCTTCAGGTATGAAGTCACCCTACTCGGTAGATAATCAATATAACCTCTCCACTCGACCCTCGGAAATCCCAGCATCTAGAACATCATGACATGGAGATAGCTAATACATGCCCAATATCACATCAAAATCAACCATGCCAAGCAATAACAGATCCGCTGGGGTCTCAAGACCCCCAATAGATACCACACATGACCGATACATGTTGTCCACAAAATAGTATCACCTACCGGAGTTGACACATGAACAGATGTAACTAAGGACTCACGGGGCATATCTAGAAAATGAGCAAAATATGATGAAACATAAGAATACATGGAACCAGGATCAAATAAGACAGAATCATCTTGGTGAAAAACTGAAACAATACCTTTAATCACTGTATATGAGGCCATAGATGAAGTCGAGTGCTAGCCCCTTTGCTGAGACGGACCACCATAAGGATGAGGACACTGCCTCCACACGTGCCCAAACTGTCCACACTCGAAACAACTCCCTGGTGCTGGGGACGGGGACTAAAGGGAACCCCTAGCAGTAGGATAACCACTAGAAGAACCAGGCATAGATGAACCCTGAACCGATGGTGCACGAGATGAACTCTGGACTGGAAGGGAACTGAATGATGAGCGGCCCGGATAAGAACTGCGGGGACCATGTACCCATGATGCACCACTATAGTCTTGGAGAGCTGGCCTAAATTGGCGGCCTTTACTATGCTGTAACTTACCTCTGGAGGGAACACTACCAAAGCTGCCAGATCCCCGAGGCCTCTTGGCCTCCCTCTCATCTCGCTACTGGCGATGAACTGACTTGATCTCACAGGAAATATCAACAACCTGCTCAAAAGTAGCACCCGATACCCTCTCTCTAGTCATAAGAATTCGGAGGTGATATGTGAGGCCATCCACGAACCTCCTGATCCTATCTCTCTCTCTGTAGGAACCAACCAAACAACATGATGGGATAGCTCTAAAAATCTCATCTCATAATGCATCAAAAATCCCGAAATTGGCCAAACTCGACCTCTAGGCCCGCGTCTCGAAATATGATAAAAGTCACATCACCAAAATGCTTATCTTCCTACGAGTCAGTGCATACCAAATTCATCAAAAACTAACCTGGTTTGACCCCTCAATCACTCAATTCTTTTTCTCAAATTCCAAGCCCTAATTTCCCAATTTTTCACCCTTAACCCTCACAATTTCATGCTTAATCAGTGAAATCTACCATAGAATTAAGTTTTAGGTTCGAGTAGCTTACCTCCTTGAAGAACCCCTTGAATCCCTCTTCAAATTGCTCCCAAAACCTCCAAACCCGTATGAAAAATGATGAAGAATGGCTAAAATTCGCGAAAGCAAGAATTCATATGTTCTGGCCTATGTATTTTGCATCTGCGGTCCCGCATTTACGACCAAATGTACGCATCTGCGGACTTCACTTAAGGCTTCCAAGTTTGCACATGCGATCGTCCATTCGCACATGCGGGCTCGCAGGTGCAACTCTCCTTCCACTACTGCGATAGACCCTAAGATGTCAAACACCGCACCTGCGACACCAAAATCGCACCTGCGATGACCGCACCTGCGACACAAAAATCGCACCTGCGATGACCGCACCTGCGATCACCCTTCCGCAGGTGCGGAAAACTAGGAGAGTTACACCATCAGCCTTTTTTTGCTGCATTTTCCAACTTTTAACTTCCGTTAGCCATTCAAAATTAATCTCGAGTCCCCGGGACCTCAACCAAATATACCAACACATAACATATCATCCCACAAACTTAGTCGAACCCTTGGAACACTCAAAACAACATCAAAACACTAAATTAACCTGAAATTCAAGCCTAAGGATTTCTAAACTTCTGAAACTCGCCAACGATGCCGAAATCAACCAAACCACATTCGAATGACTTGAAATTTTGCACACACATCACAAACGACAGTACGAACCTACTCCAACTTCCGATATTCCATTCCGACTCCAATAGCTAATTTTCCACTCCCGACCGGAAATCGCCAAAAATCCAATTTTGCCAATTCAAGTCTAATTCTACCACGAACCTCCAAATAACATTCTGCACGCTCCTAGGCCCCAACTCACCTAACGAAGCCATTCGCACCATAAAAATCTAAATTCTGAGATCATTTACCTATAAGTCAACTTTCGGTTGACTTTTCCAACTTAAGAGACTAAGTATCTCATTTCTCTCCACAACCACTCTGAACCCGAACCAATCAACCTAACACAACATAAAAGAGCTGAACCACAAACAATGAAGCAGAATGGGGGAAACGACGCTAAGAGTCTCAAAACGGCTGATCGAGTCGTTACAATATACTTCTTAAAAATTGATATTACTAGTTTAATTCGAAAACGTATTATAATGTCCTATTACTAATTTAATTTGAGAATGTATTATAATCAAAATCCATTTAGAAAAAAGGAGAGGCTATATTATTATAAAAGCATAAATGCAATATTAATATACCAATATAACCCTAAAATATTAAGCGGAAGAACTCATAGGGAAAGCACATAACTGCAATAACCTATTTTTTGGACTACAATACATTTTTTGCTAATTTTTAATATTTTAAGATTTTAAAATTAACAAAATTTGTCTATGAAATTCTTATTAAAATGTGTATGAAGGTTTAGTAAAATCAAATTCATAACAATCCTTCGTATTTGCAATACATTACCACTCCATAATGTCCAATACGAAAAAAATATTAAATGGACTACATAAACAGTTGAAATAGAGAAAAGAAATACCCCCACGATAATATATTTATATATTATATTTGAACTATTTTCCTATTCATTTTAATCAATTTTTCGTGTAATATTGAAAATATCCAATTATCAAACAATTAAGAAAATAATTAAGAATATAAATGTGTGAGAAAGAGAAAAAAAATAGTTGGTAAGAGTCAATATCACTAATGATTTTACAAACATGAAGATCTAAAGTGAAATGACATATCAATATTTTATTCTTTGAAATAATATTTCTATGTCATATATTACTTGCAAATATCATATCAAGATGCATGACTATAAAGACCCGTAAAATTTTCTTGTTTAAAATATTGCCCGAATGAGTCCCCGAGTTGTTTTTATTGTGGAAAATTTTAAAATGGACCCAAATTGAGTAAAAAGTACCCCAAGACTTAAAGAATAAAACTTCCCAGAAGTAGGCATTATGCGACTCACTATGCGATCGCATAACGTGTATGAGGACCGCATAATGGTCGCATACACGGGCAGATCACTGCCTTATTTTAGGACAACTATGCGGTCCATATGCGATCGCATTTCGGTTCTGCGGACCGCATAGCTGTCTCATTGTTGCCTTTGAATTTTTGGAGGGAGGTTATGCGACGCACTATGTGATCGCATAACATGTATGCGGACCCCATAGAGGTCGCATACCTGGGCAGATTATTTTCGATTTTCGCCCATCTTGAGGGCCATTCTGTAGTCGACTCTGCGGACCGCATGTCAGGAATGCGATCGCATTCCTGACGGCATTCTTGTGTCGGGCTTCTATTTTTCTAATTTTAAAACCCGACCCCAGTTCATTAAAACACCCCTCCCCTTCATTTTTAATCATTTTTTGAACAAAATTAGAGAGAGGGGAGAAAGGGTTCTTGAGAGAGAAAGCTTCATCTTTATCAATTGAATTTTCAAAGTTACTCAGGCTTGGAAATTTCGTGTAGTCATATTCTTCTTTATTCTAACAGGTAAGAATCCCCAACCACTTTCCATTAGTTTTCAGGTTTTAAATAAAAAGGGACTCTCATGAATTGATTCTAGAAAATATAACTTGATACCTTGCATGCATGATCATTAATGTCCATGATCTAGTAAGAGGAAGTGTGTTGGGGTAAAGTTCACAAAGAAGGGTTGGTAATCTAATGGGGTCGCCTAGCGTTCGATAAGATGCTTAAAAGAGTTCAAATTGTATGCATGATTTCCAATCTGAGTTGAATATGTTTAATTGTGAACTAGATTGACGGTACTAGTCGGTTCGGTGATTTGTGAGTAAAAGTTAAATAGGGATTTTCGACCCCAGGTATGTATGGATAGTTTTAACCTTTGTATAATCCTCTTGTTGGGTCCGAGCATACGGTATGTGTACCTTGTTTGAAAATATGTGAATTGATTGTTCAAATGTGTTGAGACGTGAGATATCTATTCTTTGATCGTCCTAGTTGATTGCTGTACTACCGTGCTATATGAGATTGTGAAAAGTGGTTTGATGTGCCTATCTTATTATGTGCAAAGCTCGTAAATGCTCGAGAGTATCGATATGAAAGTATGTGTTGATGAATGAAGAAATGTTAACGTGCCCAAGTTTGGGAATGTATATAATGGCTAAACACCGTGCGTGGTAAGTAATGAAAAAGGGTAATGTGAAATGATGTAAATGAGTTGAACGATTATGGCAACACCGTGTACATGAATTACTGCTTGGTGAGAGTCATTGTGGCTTGATCTCAAATAACGAATTGTTGATATGAACTGGTGTTCCTTGAAAGGATGAATTCTTGTGATTTGATCTTTTGTGGTTGTTTTTACGAAATATGATTGTCAGGTGGGATCGGGTTGCGCGCCGCAACACGAAATATAAGGATGATGGGTTGTGAGGTAATAAGGGTGGCCGGGGTAATAAGGGTGGCCGAGGTAATAAGGATGGAATGTAGGGGGCGCTACATTTGTCGGGGGCGCTACATTTTCTTATATGAATGTAGGTGGTTCTACAGTAGGTAATTCAACCCACCGCCAGTAGTGCCTCATATCCTTTCCGTCAGTTGTTCTGGTGAGCCCCACTTCCTTCCGGGGCCACGTGTGACTCATGTCACCTTATTTTGAGTTTATTGTGTAGTATAAGGTATAGCCGGGGCCTTGTTGTCGGCATGCATTATATAAATCTTTTGTATTCGTAGAGGCCCCGTAGACACAATGTGGGTAGTGTACATATGTATTTTGGGTAAGTAAGGGTACAGTACGGAATCGTGATCCACATTGGTAAATGTTGTATGTATTTTGTAAGTATTTGGTATCATATGTTGGTAATGATAAAAAGTAGAAATGAATTCAAGTTGTATATGCTTAAGTTATAAATGGTTATTTCACATGAATAATGTATATTGAAATCACGGGGTAATGCGTGGGATAGGAAAGGAAAATCAGGTTCGCTTGACCGGGTTCATTCGGTTAGGCGCCGGTCTCGTCCCTCGATTTTGGGGCGTGACAATGACACTGTTAGAAATAATAGCAAGTGTTGTACCAACAACGATTTTATTGTGAGGCTACCCACTTTAGATTTGATATACCTCTTCAAAAAACTTAAATAACCATCACAAATATATCAAAGCAGGGCAATAGTGCTAAATTTATAAGGAAAACAAAATTGATAATATGGGATGAACACTTATAGCAAAGTGTCAAACGATTAAAATAATTGCCCGGGGTTCTTATTAATGAAACATTTGGTGGAAAATAAATGGTTTGGGAGGTGATTTTTTCAAGTACTATCAGTAGTTCCAAAATCGACAAAAGAAGATACAGTAAAAATCTAGCTTGCCAAAGTTATACTTCTAGCCTCAAATGAAAAAGATTAAACGGAGAAGAAATATAAAGTAAGGATAGATCCAGTATTCAATGTCTTCTTGCTTCATGTCGGCAACAAATAAGAGTATCCAATAAAAAAAGATCTGGTTTTTCTTGAACACTTGGTTATCAATCCCAATAGTAATAGTAGTGCATTTAATAAGAGAAATATTTATATCATTAGATTAAAACACAATTTGTGCAAATCGCATGATAGAGTAAAAAATATATCTTAGCTAGCAGAAATGAATATGTTGATAAACCAAATAAAATCTTGATTGGAATATTTTATAATAAAAATAAAATATTTTTCGGTTTTTGACTCAGAAGAAAATTATACCAATAATTACAACAAAAAAGAATACTTAAATACTTTTGTAACGACCCGGCCAGTCGTTTTGAGAATTAATATCCTGTTCGGTGGAATAAGGTATTGAACAGCTTCGTATTATGTTTTATGACTTGAATATATGGTCGAGTTCAGTTGCCGGATGACTCGGAGTCAATTTGGACGAAGGATTCTAGTTTTGGGCGAAAATTGGAAAAGTTGGAGTTTTGAAGGTTGAGAGGTTTGAATAAGAGTTGAATTTGGTTATATCAAGGCCATAATGCGATTCTGAGAGTTGGAGCAGCTCCATTATGTCATTTGGGAATTGCTTGCAAAATTTGACATCATTCCGGGTTGATTTGAGAGGTTTCTGCTCTAGTTTTGTAAGTTGGAAGATTTGGGAGTTCATAAGTTCGATTCATGGTGAGATTCATAGTTCCGACATTGGTGGGTGTGATTTGAGACCTCGAGTGGGTCCGTACTAGGGTATGCATCTTGTTGGTATGCNCGTTCGGTGGAATAAGGTATTGAACAGCTTCGTATTTTGTTTTATGACTTGAATATATGGTCGAGTTCAGTTACCAGATGACTCGGAGTCAATTTAGAAGAAGGATTCTAGTTTTGGAAGCTTAAAGGATAAAAGTTGACAAAAATTTGACTTTTGTGCAAAAGACTCCGGAATGGGGTTTTGATGATTTCAACAACTTCC
This sequence comes from Nicotiana paniculata, assembly GCA_005239505.1. Classification (NCBI taxonomy): domain Eukaryota; kingdom Viridiplantae; phylum Streptophyta; class Magnoliopsida; order Solanales; family Solanaceae; genus Nicotiana; species Nicotiana paniculata. Next base: position 52,177 of record ML359521.1, read on the forward strand.
TATGGTGATTTTGGAGTTAGGCGTGTGTTCGGATTTGGATTTGGAGGTCCGTAGGGTAATTTGAAGAATTTCGGCGAAAGTTGAAAAAGTTGGAGTTTTGAAGGTTGAGAGGTTTGAATAAGAGTTGAATTTGGTTATATCAAGGCCAAAATGCGATTCTGAGAGTTGGAGCAGCTCCATTATGTCATTTGGGAATTGTTTGCAAAATTTGACATCATTTCGGGTTGATTTGAGAGGTTTCTGCTCTAGTTTTGTAAGTTGGAAGATTTCGGAGTTCATAAGTTCGATTCATGGTGAGATTCATAGTTCCGAAATTGGTGGGTGTGATTTGAGACCTCGAGTGGGTCCGTACTAGGGTATGCATCTTGTTGGTATGCTTGGACAGGGTCCCAGGGGCCCCGACTGTGTTTCAGATGAGTTTCAGATGGTTTTCACGGTTGTGAGCAGGTCTGGTTCTTGTGCTTCGCACTTGCGACATCTTGGAGCGCAGGTACAGCTCCGCTTCTGTGTGAGCCTGGTTGATTTTTCGGTCATAGTGGATTGGGAGCTCGCTCTCTTCTGCGGAGGCTGGCACGCAGGTGCGATAGCCACTTTTGCGATAAAGCGATCGCACATGCGAAGAAGTTCGCTTCTGCGCTCCTTTTGGTGCTTCTGCGAGGTCGATGGTGCGACTGTAATTTTGCAGATGCGGATCCAGGCCTGGCTAGTTGAGTTCTTAGATGCAAACATTTTCTCTCAAATGCGACAGCGCAGATGCATGGTTCTAGTTCAGCAAAGGTATGCAGTCATGTTCTGGTATATCGTGTGGTAGTTGATATAGTGTTTATATATTGGAACTAGGCCTAGCCGAGAGTTTCAGGTATTGGAATTGGGTTTTGAGCTGATTGTATGGATAAAGGAGTATGTCTTCAGGTTGGATCAGCCCTACGTGCTTAACTAGGTTGTGGTAGCACGGGCAGGTGCTCGAGGTGTTAAGCAGTTCCTAGCATGTTCGAGGACGAATCTCTGTTGAAGTGGGGGAGAATGTAACGACCCGACCGGTCGTTTTGAGCTCTAGCGCGTCGTTCAGCGGTTTGAAGTCATGAGATGCTCCCTTTCAGGTATTATGACTTGTAGGTGTGGTCGGAATTGAATCTCGGGAAGTTCGGAGTCAAATTGGAATGAAATTTTCATTTCAGAAGCCATAAGTTGGAGAAATTGACTAAGATTGGAATTTTGAGTAAACGACCTCCGAATCAGGATTTGAAGGTTCCAGTAGATTCGTATGATGATTTCGGATTTGGGCGTATGTCCAGATTGGGCTTTGGATAACCTGGGAGCGTTTTGGTGCATATTATGGAAGATAGCATTTTAGAAGAATTTCATAAGTTTGGGTTGTAAGGCATTTCAGTGTTATAGATGTCCGTTTGGGATTTCGAGTCTAGGAATAGCTCCCTATGGTGATTCTGGAGTTGGGAGCGCGATCGGAAGTGAATTCGGATGTCCGTAGGTCATTTAGAAGTCATTTGGGTAAAGATAGGAATTTGAAGGTTTTTGAGAAATCCGACCGGAAGTAGAATTTTTATATCGGGGTCATAATGTGATTCCAGAAGTTGAAGCAGGTCCGTATTATGTTTTGGAACAGGTTGGTGTAATTGGACGGGGTCCCGGGGGCCTCGGGTGGATTTCGGGTGGTTAACGGATCAAGTTTGGAGTTTGAATAAATGCTGAGGTTGCTGTCATCTAGTGTGACCGCACCTACGAGGCTTTGGCCGCAGGTGCTGAGCCGCAGGTGCGAAATTTTGGTGGCTTGGCTGGGAGCATAGGTGCGATGTAATTTCGCACCTGCGAAGGCGCAGATGCGGACAATGGGGTGCATGTGCGAGTTTCGGCTGGAACTGAGGACGCCGCAGGTGCGGGAGTTTGATCGCACCTGCGGAATCACAGGTGCGAGATGAGGATCGCAGGTGCAGAAATGAGGCTGGGCAGATTGTTTTTATAACGGGATTTCTTGACCATTTCTTCATTATTTCACTTGGCATAGCCGACTCTGAGGAGCTTCAAGAAGGGATTTCCATCAAGCATCACTAGGTAATTAATTCCTTCATGTTTTTAAGTTAAATACAAGATATATGCATGGAATTAGACATGGAAATTAGTAGGAAATTGGGATTTTGGAGGAAAGACCTAAAAATTTGTATTTTTGATTTCTACCACGAATTGTGCATGAATGTTTGAGTAAATTGTATATTTGAACTAGTAAAGCTATGGGTAGAATTTATCTTCGAGAAATTTCGGATTCCGGGCACGTGGGCCCGAGGGTATTTTGGTCAATTCCTTGAGCAGAGATAGGAGTTTATATAAATTGAATTGTTTTGTTAACAAATATTAGAGTATATTTTCATTGGTTTGTCGTTATTTGGCTAGTTTTGGGGCGTTGTGCATCCATTGGAGTGGTCAGAAGGGCTTGGAAGCCGGTTATGGAATTTCGGACCGAGGTAAGTCTCCTTTCTAACTTTGTGGGGGGAAATTGTCCCCCTAGATGAACTAATTAAGTATGTGATACTATTTTTGGGGGCTACGTACACACTAAGTGACGGGGTTCCGTGCGTGGCTACTGTTATGCTTATGTTCGGGTAGTCTAGGGCCCACTAGCATGCCTTACGTGTTGTACATGTGATCCTGCCAATGATATTAGACTAGTAATGCTATTGAATTGGTAATTGATTTTTCTAAGCAGGCTAGAATGTACCTTTCTTAATTATTTAGAAAGAGAATTGACTCCTCCGTGGATAATTGTATTTCTGATAAGGTTATATATTTTTGAATAGTATTAAACTTGGCAAATGAGTTTCAGAAAAGATTTAAATACTATTTTTGTGACTTTTAAAAGAGAAATTTTTCATTTATTTGAGTATTTGTTTTCCCGATGTAGTCGGGGTGGATTGTTTTGATTGTGCATGACTGTGTGTGACCGCTTTGCAATTTACATTCCGCGAGCGGCGTGTTATTTCCCACATTCTCATGGGAGCGGGTCATACGCCACAACGAGATTGAAAGATACATTATGGTTAATATTGTGTGTGCATATGACCGCTTCGCAATTTATATTCCGCGAGCGGAGTGTTATTTTCCCCACTCTCATGGGAGCGGGCTGTATGCCACGGCGAGATTGAAAGATGTAATTATGGTTCGGGCCGTTCGACCCTCGGTAGTGCACATATATGATTATTATGATGGCTCAGGCTGGTTATCCTTATCCCGTACGCGCATGTTAAATAGTTATTGATTTTCATGGATTTTGAAGTGACATGATATTTGGGGAATAATGAAGTAGTTGTTTATTTAAGATATTCGGGAGAAAATAAAGGAGTAATTTTTTATTTAAGATATTTGGGGAAAATTGAAGTAGTAATTGTTTATTTACTTTCAGTATTTATTTGAATTTAAGTTATCTTTAGTGTTTACTATTTTATCATCCTCGTATGCCTATTACTGATATCATATCTTGTTAGATTGTTTTGTTGGACCTTAGTGAGTGTCAAGTCGACCTCTCGTCGCTACCTCTTCGAGATTAGGCGGGATACTTACTGAGTACACGTTGTTTTCTTACTCATGCTACACTTGTTGTGCATTTTTATTGCACAGTTACTTTCATAGCGGTGTAGCCGGTTTGGAGACTTAGGCGAGCTGCATCATCCGAAGGCGATCTGCAGCTGATAGAGTCTCCCTTATATTGTATTCATTTTATTTTAATTTCCTTGTCCAATTGTATTTCGGACAAGCTTTGTAATAATTGTAAAATTTTTAGAAATTGCTCATTCACTTGTGACACTGGGTTCTGGGATGTGTTTGAGATGTATTTTATAAAATAAATGAAATATTAAACTGTCATATTTAGTTAGCGGATTTTATTCAGTTATCATGTAATAAAGTGAAAGGTAGTGATTTCAAAATTTCTAAAGCAGGAAATTTAACTTAACCATTTAATAATTGGCTTACCTGACACTCTTGTCCGGCACCATCACGACCTTATGGATTTTGGGTCGTGAGAACTTGCTCAAAAGTTAAAGGTAGTGATTTAAAAATTTTTAAAATAGGAAATTTAACTTAACCATTTAATGATTGGCTTGCCTGACAGTGGTGTCCGGGGCCATCACGACCTTATGGATTTTGGGTCGTGACAACTTGGTATCAAAGTGCTAGGTTCCCTTAGGTCTCACGAGTCATGAGAAAGTCTAGTAGAGTCTTGCGGATCGGTACGGAGACGTCTGTACTTATCTTTGAGAGGCTACAGGGCTGTTAGGAGTACTTCCCTTCTTGATTCCTCATCGTGCGATTCGATTCCTTTAAGGCTTATGCATATCTTTCTTCCTACTCAATTGTACGCGTCGCGAAGCGCTTGCTATGAATCGGGAATTTGAGGAATTGAAAGGGGTGCTATGGGTGGTGTGTGTGATGTTTTTAGTACATAGTTGATTGGGTTGTTGTTGTCGCCCCGCAGAAGGATATTATTTTGTTTCAGCCAGTAGCTGTGATTCTGAGGACTTGAGGTTATGCTCAGGTTGTGATGATGTTTACGATTGGTTATCGTGCAATGTCGATATGATGATAGAATGCTTGCCCATATGCTGGGGGTGATGAATGTCTTGAATGGAGGTCTTCTCATAGCGTAATTTCGAGATTTCAGTATTTTAGTTCCGACGAAGGAAGAGATGTGAGAAGTGTCAGGTGGCGGCTAAATTTAAAAGGTCAGGCGTAAGGAAATGAGGCCAGCTAGTTCCTAAAGGAATGAGTTTAACCAAAGTGGGAGAGCGGCAGCATAGTGGTGAATTTGAGGATATTGTAGCGCATTTAGTAGATGTCCCGGACGAGCGGACGGACTGGTAAAGTTGGTGAATGAGAACAGGCTTTGGATGGGTTATTGATGTTGTAGGGGGTGTGCAGTACGACGTCGTTGGAAGGTGTCAGTTGGTGATTTCCGCAGGTGGGTTATATCCTGTGAGTAGGTTGGTGGTTCAAGGAGTAGCTTCGAGCTAAGTGGGGGAGTCCCAACACCTGCAATTAGGTTGTAGGATTGTGTTCTCATGGGGTGGCGTATTGTCAGCGTTATGGCAAGTTATTGCAGCTATGGGGAAAGGAATAAAATGGTAATTGTGCATGTGATTTGATAAATGTGTGCGAAAATTGGCCCTATTGGACCAGGTTTAGGCTTTGGAAGATTCAGAATTTGTGCTTAAGGCATAGGCGAGTTGTTAGGGTAGTGACTCAGTCACGTGCTTCATTGAAAGGGGTGTTCGTGTGCATGAAGAGCCTTGGAGTTGATTGTATTCAGGGCCAGTCAGAGTGGGTGACTCTCGATAGCGGTCCTAGTTTATTCAAAAGTTAAGAATGCAGCGTTTAAGGGTTTTAGGCAACAGTATGATTAAGAATCGAGCTTTTGCGGTATAATTTCTGAGAAAGGAAAAATGGTTGGGGTTTTCTATGATATTTTTCAGCGTGCAAGATAGTGTTGGGGGAGTGAGAGAATTAAACTCCGAGATTGTAGAAAGATTATCAGGAGGGTATGAGACGGGTTGCAGGATTTAGGCAGCATGGTCTCGTGAATCAAGGTCACTCGGGATGAGTGAGGGTTGAGTTTTCTATAAGTTAAAGAAAGTTACGATTATTTCTGAGGCAGTTAAGGATGATTAAAAGAAGATAGATTGATTAAACATGGTTGAAATGGCACATGTATGGCGGTAATCAGTTTCGTCAGTGTAATTAAATTATGCATGTGGTTTGGGCTGGTATGTGCGGGTCTAGTCGACCGTCGTAATAGATTTCATGTGAGAGAATTCGAGTGCTATGTCCTGTCAGGTGTAGGCGGATCCCGGAAGGCTTATGGTGGTTCAGACCACCACCTAAGGATTTGCATGTTAGGTGATTGTGAGAATTCACTTGAGTGTTTTTATTGTTCTCTTGAATTGAGGTAAGTAAGAGGTTTCTGTATGATTAGGTGTTTCCCCTATTAGTGGTTCAGGAGTTATGATGGAATTCTTGAGTTATTTCCTATTAGCATGTTAGGTGCAGTAGTCAGTGTGGAACTGGAAGTAAGGACCAAGGTTGCGGTTCAGTGTTGACAAGGATGTCATGAGCTCGGATGAGCAAGAAAAGTGATTTGGAAGTTCAGAGTAAGCTAGTGTTATCTTCAGGGTCACCTGAGATCAATATTTGGTGAAAGAGGCTTTGTACCCTGGACATGGGTTCTTGATGTGTTTTGCGGCATTACTGTGGCCGGTGGTAGGGATGTGCAGACTTGTTACCTCCTGAAAGGTCGTGGGAGCATGACCACGGGAAGATGGTATAAGTTTGAAAGGTAGTCACCTGATTGATGGAAGATTTAGACCAAATATAAGGAAGTGTCTTATTATTTATTTGAGAATTTATGCTGGAGGGAGTTCGATTCATTCGGTTGGATTGTGAGGTGTTTGTTTCGTCTATGATGGTTCTTCTTGCATGTTATGAGAGGAAGTGGGTTAATATGGACCCAGGTAAAGCTATTAGCATAGTTTGGTGCGAGCAGAATCAACTTGAAGTGTGTGAGTTAGTTTAAACAGAATTGTGGGCTTCATGTGAGGCAGATGTGTTCATTTCAGTATAGCACTCCTCAAGGAGGGGTGTTGGAATGTCAGGTGTTATTTCGTCTTCGTCAAATTCATGTGATATTATGATTGTGCTGTGTGAGTTGTGAAACGACTTGATAATTTCTTGTGTGTTGAGATTCCGCATAGTGATGAGGTAATGTGAGCAGGATGGCTCTTGAGATCTAGATTATATACACCTCATGTATGCTTGAGTTTTGTAGCATATAGTTCTATCACTCTCCCCAGGATGGTATTATGCACTTAGCATGCTTATGATCGATATTCAGTATTTTGTGATAGTGAGCAACTCAGCTCCGTGTATATTCCCTTATGTGAATTTTATGATGGGATCGGGTGGCACGCCGCCATGGCTATGTTATTTGGATCGGGTAGCACGCCGCAACAGTGTGATGATGAGTAAGGTTCCAATATTTATTTTTCTTGTGTTTTACTTCCTATTTTCCGAGGAAAGTTCATATTAGTCGTGTGAGTTGAGTAGTCCCTTCCTGAGTCATTCTTTATGTATCATGTTCGAGTTGTGGCTTATTGGCGCGTTGTGGTATCATGTGAGACTGTTGGTCATGTTTGGGGTGATTTTTGTTTGAACAATTCATACTAGGTGAGACGAGATTATTGGATCTGGGATCAGTGCGATAAGATTATGTGAAATACATTGAAAGACAGCTACACTTATTGGTTTGTAATGAGATGGTGGTCCTAGTCGAGAGGAAGGATTCAATGTTTGGTTAACTCTGCAATTGGTTAGAAATTTCTAAACATCTCCTCCGTTGTGGTGGTATCGTCCGCATTATAGCAGGATGTAGGTATATATTATAAGGTGCATTGGGAGCATAGGTTTCATAGAATTTTGGATGTTAAGGTTCAGGTAATGTCATGGTGGCTAGATGATGAATCATGCGGTGCATGGTGCTAGTTCAACAAAGGTATGCAGTCATGTTCGTGTGGTAGTTGATACGGTGTTTATATATTGGAACTAGGCCTAGCCGAGAGTTTCAGGTATTGGAATTGGGTTCTGAGCTAATTGTATGGATAAAGGAGGATGTCTTCAGGTTGGATCAGTCCTACGTGCTCAACTGGGTTGTGGTAGAACGGGCAGGTGCTCGAGGTTTTAAGCAGTGATTTCAGATAACTCCAGAGTAGTTCCTGGCACATTCGAGGATGAACGTCTGTTTAAGTGGGGGAGAATGTAACGACCCGACAGGTCGTTTTGACCTCTAGCGCATCATTCAGCTGTTTGAAGTTATGAGCAGACCCCTTTCAAGTATTATGACTTGTAGGTGCGGTCGGAATTTAATTTCGGGAAGTTCGGAGTTAAATTGGAAAGAAATTCTCATTTCAGAAGCCTTAAGTTGGAGAAATTGACTAACATTGGAATTTTGAGTAAACGACCTCTAAATCAGAATTTGAAGGTTCCAGCAGGTTCATATGATGATTTCGAATGTGGAAATATGTCCGAATCGGGCTTTGGATAACCCAGGAGTGTTTCTGTGCATATTATGGAAGATAGCATTCTAGAAGAATTTCATATGTTTGGGTTGTAAGGCATTTCAGCGTTATAGATGTCCGTTTGGGATTCTGAGTCCAGAAATAACTCCATATGGTGATTCTGGAGTTGGGAGCGCGATCGAAAGTGAATTCGAATGTCCGTAGGTCATTTTGAAATCATTTGGCTAAAGATAGGAATTTGAAGGTTTTTTAGAAATCCGACCAGAAGTGGAAATTTGATATCAGGGTTAGAATGCGATTCCAGAAGTTGGAGCAGGTCCGTAGTGTCAAATAGAACTTGCGTGCAAAATTTGGGGTCAACCGGACGTGATTTGATAGGTTTCGGCATCGTATGTGGAAGTTTGGAATTTCAAGTTCTTAAAGTTTGAATTTTAGTGTGCTTCGTGATTTCGGCATTTTTGATGTGATTTGAGGCCTCGAGCAAGTCCGCATTATGTTTTGGAGAATTTTGGTGTAATTGGACGCGGTCCCGAGGTCCTCGGGTGGATTCCAGGTGGTTAACGGATCAAGTTTGGAGTTTGAAGAAATGCTGAGATTGCTGTCATCTGGTGTGACCACACCTGCGAGGCTTTGGCCACAGGTGTGGAGCCGCATGTGCGACTTTGGTGCCATAGGTGCAAAATTTTGGTGGCTTGGCTGGGAGCGCAGGTGCGATGTAATTTCCGCACCTGCGAAGGCGCAGATGCAGACAATGGGGCACAGGTGCGAGTTTCGGCTAGAGCTGAGGAAGCCGCAGCTGTGGGAGTTTGGTTGCACCTGCGGAATCGCAGGTGCGAGATGAGGATTGCAGGTGCGGAAATGAGGCTGGGCAGATTGTTTTTAAAACAGTATTTCTTGGCCATTTCTTCATTATTTCACTTGGCATGGGCGACTTTGAGGAGCTTCAAGAGAGGATTTCCATCAAGCATCACTAGGTAAGTAATTTCTTCATGTTTTTAAGTTAAATACAAGATATATGCATGGAATCAGACATGGAAATTAGTAGGAAATTGGAGAAAAGACCTAAAAATTTGTATTTTGGATTTCTGCCACGAATTGAGCATGAATGTTTGAGTAAATTGTATATTTGAACTAGTAAAGCTATGGGTAGAATTTATCTTCGAGAAATTTTGGATTTCGGGCACGTGGGCCCGAGGGCATTTTGGTCAATTCCTTGAGCAGAGATAGGAGTTTATATAAATTGAATTATTAAGAAATATTAGAGTATATTTTCATTCGTTTGTCTTTATTTGGCTAGTTTTGGGGCGTTGTGCATCTATTTTAGTCGTCGCAAAGGCTTGGAAGCCTGTTATGGAATTTCGGAGCGTGGTAAGTCTCCTTTCTAACTTTGTGAGGGGGAATTGTCCTCCTAGGTGAACTAATTAGGTATGTGCTACTATTTGTGGGGGCTACGTACGCACGAAGTGACGAGGTTCCGTGCGTAGTTACTATTATGCTTATGTCCGGGTAGTCTAGGGACCACTAGCATGCCTTACGTGTTGTACATGTGATCCTGCCAATTGTATTCCTGATAATTGTAAATTTCTTAATTATTTAAAAAGAGAATTGACTCCTCCGTGGATTATTGTATTCCTGATAAGGTTATATTATTGAATATTATTAAACTTGGCAAATGAGTTTCGAGAAAAGATTTAAATACTATTTTTGTGACTTAAAAGAGAAATTTGTCATTTATTTGATTGTTTGTTTTACCGATGTAGTCGGGGTGGACCGTTTTGATTGTCCATGACTGTGTGTGACCACTTCAAAATTTACATTCCGCGAGTAGAGTGTTATTTCCCCCACCCTCATGGGAGCGGGCCGTACGCCACAGCGAGATTGAAAGATACATTATGGTTAATATTGTGTGTGCATGTGACCGCTTTGCAATTTACATTCCACGAGCGGAGTGTTATTTTCCCCACTCTCATGGGAGTGGACCATACGCCACCGCGAGATTGAAAGATGTAATTATGGTTCGGGCCGTTGTTCCCTCGGTAGTGCACATATATGATTATTATGATGGCTTAGGCCGGTTGTCCTTATCCCGTATGCGCATGTTAAATTGTTATTGATTTTCATGGATTTTGGAGTGACAAGATATTTGGGAAAAAATGAAGTAGTAATTGTTTATTTAAGATATTCAGGGGGAAATGAAGCACTAATTGTTTATTCAAGATATTTGGGAAAACTGAAGTAGTAATTGTTTATTTACTTTCAGTATTTATTTGAATTTCAGTTATCTTTAGTGTTTACTGTTTTATCATCCTCGTATGCCTATTACTGATATCATATCTTGTTAGATTATTTTTTTGGACCTTAGTAAGTGTCAAGTCGACATTCGTCACTACCTCTTCGAGGTTAGGCAGGATACTTACTGAGTACACGTCGTTTTCGTACTCATGCTACACTTGCTGTGCATTTTTATTGCACAGGTACTTTCATAGCAGTGTGGCCGGTTTGGAGACTTAGGCGAGCTGCATCATCTGGAGGCGATCTGCAACTGACAGAGTCTCCCTCATATTGTATTCATTTTATTTTAATTTCCTTGTCCAATTGTATTTCGGACAAGCTTTGTTGTAATTGTAAAACTTTTAGAAATTGGTAATGCACTTATGACACCGGGTTTTGGGATGTGTTTGAGATGTGTTTTATAAAAAAATGGAATATTAAACTGTCATATATACTTAGCGGATTTTATTCAGTTATCATGTAATAAAGTGAAAGGTAGTGATTTCAAAATTTCTAAAACAAGAAATTTAACTTATCCATTTAATGATTGGTTTACCTGACGTGGTGTCCGGCGCCATCACGACCTTATGGATTTTGGGTCGTGACAACTTGCTCAAAAGTGAAAGGTAGTGATTTCAGAATTTCTAAAACAGGAAATTTAACTTAACCATTTAATGATTGGCTTGCCTGACAGTGGTGTCTGGCGCCATCACGACCTTATGAATTTTGGGTCGTGACATTTAAGCTAATCATTGGGGTAAGTTTTCTTCACCTAGAATGTTTTATATTCCATGATTACATCTTTATTTTAATCATTAAAGTAGTGTTTTCAATTGAGGAAAAATAAGGATTTGGAAAAAAACTTTCAAAATGTAAAATGATGATTTGAGGGATGAAATGGTATAGGAATTTAATAATTTTATTATGGTTGAACTCGTATTGGAATGGGTGTTCGGGTTTTGTGAATTTTGTCGGGGTCCGATGTCACGACCTAGAATTACCACCTTCGGGGCCGTGATGATGTCTAACATTTCACTTGTTAGGCAAGCCAACATTAGAGGATCTTAAACCAATTTTAATCAATTACGAAAAGTAGAAACAATTAAGCCGAATAGAGAATAATATTGAGTGCAAAATAACATAAACATCTTTAATATCTAAGTACAACCCAGATCTGGAGTCACAATTGAGTACAACCGACTCAATGTACTCCGTAAGTGTCGAGCCTAACCTCGACGAGGTAGTGACGAGGCTATGACAAGACACCACGTAAAAATAAACCTGCGCAGATAATAATATACTTACAACACAATAATGAGTAAAGCTAAAGATGTGATTTTGGGAGGGGACATGCAAAAAAGAGGGTAAAAGATACGATAAATACTACATGGAATGATAACAAGAAAAATTCAATAAGCCTTTAACCAGCAAAATGAATAAAACATAATAAATAAAACTGCACGGCATCACCCTGCGCAATTTTACTCTCAACCTCACTATGAAATAATAATATCGGCACGGCATCATCCTTCGTGCTTTTACTCTCCACCTCACTGTGAAACAATAATATTGGCATGGCATAATCCTTCGTGCTTTCGCTCTCACTTTCATCATAATAAATAGATACGACACAGCATCACCCTTCGTGCATTAACACTCCCCCTTACCATATAACAGTGAACATCAAGAAAAGGAAGAGAATAAGCAATAACATGCCTCACACCAATAATGTTTCCACAATACCATCCTCAACTTCGGAAAACAATACTCAAATATCTCAAATAGCTAATAAATGCAAAAGAATGATCAATTTAATAATTAACTAGAATAAGCATGGTTATCAAGACCAAGGAAAGAAATAAATTGTAAGAAAACAAGCTCCACCACATGCTTTGACCCAACAACAACGCATAAGTACTCTCACCTCACATATACGTTGTACTAAACATCTAAATGTGTAGCAATTAGGCAAACAAGTCCTAATCTCTCAAGGTTAACCACGATACTTACCTCGCTCTGAAGACAATTTCAAATCTCTAACATGGCCTTTCCCCTAGAAACCCCCTCCAAACCACTTGTATCTAACCACAATTGACTCAAATATATCAAATATTGCTAAAGGAATCAATTACAATGCATAAATTTAGAATTTCCAAACTTACCTCCAAAAAGCCAAAATTCGATCTCGGGCCCGCTTGGTCAAAACCCGAGGTTCAGGAAAAAACCCATTTACCCCCTAGCCCGGTTGTATAATTTGTTTCGAAATACAACCTCAATTTGAGGTCTAAATTCCAATTTTACAAAAATCTCTAATTCTACCCAAACCCCCAATTTCCACCATGAAAATCCTAGACTTTTTAGGTTGAAACTTATGAAATGTAATGGGTAATTGAAAGAAAGTAGGTTAGAATCACTTACCAACAAATTGGGGAAGAAAACCTCTTGGGAAAATCGCCTCTAGGAATTTCTAGTTTTGAAATTTGAAAGAATGGCAAGATCTCGTAACTAGTTTTGTTTGTTAATCACTTCGCGTCAAGTATTCATCGCGTTCGCGAAGAGCAAAGCCTCAGTGGCTTACTCGATCACGAGTTGATCTACGCGTTCGCTTAGGCTTAGCCCCCCCCCCCTCCCCGGCCTCCGCATTCGCGATCCCTGCGTCGCGTTGGCATAGAACAATGATCAGGTCCCAGCCCAGCCCATCCAAAGCTACGCGTTCGCGTGGGTGTGGATCCATTCGTGAAGGGTAGTCCTCTCACTGATCCGCGTTCGTGTCTTCAGTCTCGCATTCGCGTAGAAGAAAAACCACCTCAACCCAAATTCACCTTTTAGATTGCGAGAGAGGCTTAGCGATCGCGTAGCACAACATCAGATGAAAGCTGAAGCTTAAAATAAACCAGATTTTTCCTAAGTTCAAATGGTCCGTAGGCTATCCGAAACTAACCCGATCCCCCGGGGCTCCAAACCAAACATGCACACAAGTCTAAAACCATCATACAAACTTGCTCGCGTGTTCAAATCGCCAAAATAAAACCTAGAACTACGAATCGGATGCCAAAATCAAATGAAGTTTTCAAGAAACATTAAAACTTCTATTTCAACAACCGGATGTCTGAATCACGTCAAACCAACTCGCTTTTCATCAAATTTGACAGACAAGTGATAAATATAGTAATGGACCTATACCGGGTTTTGAAACAAAAATACGGACCCGGTATCAACAAATTCATACATCGGTCAATTCTTTAAAATTCATTAAACCCTTAAACTTTCAGTTTTTGACAAAATCAATAACTTGGACTAGGGACCTTCGAATTAGATTCCAGGAATACGCCCAGGTCCCAAATAAAGATACGGACCTACCGGGACCGTCAAAACACAAATCCAGGTCCGTTTTCTCAAAACGTTGACCCAAGTCAACTCAAATAAATTTTTAACGCAAAATTTCATATTTTATCAGTTTTTAACATAAAAGCCTTTCGGAAAAATATTTAGACTGCACGCACAAATCAAGGAAGTCTTAAAGAAGCTATTGAAGGCTTCGAAACATAGAATTAGGTTCTAAAACTCTAGATGACCTATCGGTTCATCATAATCCGCACCTTTAAAACAACCGTTCGTCCTCGAACGGACATAGAAAAGTACCTGGGCTGGTGAAAAGGTGTGGATATCTACTCCGTATATCTGACTCGGACTACCAAGTAGCTGCCTTGACCGGCTGACGTCTCTAGTGCACTCAAACTGAAGAATAACTCTTAGACCTTAATTGTCGAACTTACCAGGCTAGAATAGCCATCGGCTCCACCTCATAAGTCAAATCCTTATCCCATTGGACTGAGCTGAAATCTATCACATGGACTAATCACCGTGATACTTTCGGAGCATGGACACATCGAATACCGGATGAACTAATGATAAACTGAGTGGCAATGCGAGCATGTAAGCCACCTCACCCACTCTCTCCATAATCTCAATGAGTTCGATGTACCTAAGGCTCAACTTGCCCTTATTTTCGAACCTCATCACACCCTTCATGGTTGCAACACGAAGAAATACTCTCTCTCCGACCATGAATGCAACATCACAAACTGGACGATCGGCATAACTCTTCTGCCTCAACTGAGCTGTGCAAAGTTGATCCTGAATAATAAACCTTATCTAAGGCATCCTGTACCAAATCTGTACCTAGTAACCGAGCCTCACCCGGCTCGAACCATCCAAATAGCGATCGACACTACCTCTTAAGGACCCATCTGAATGCTTGACTGGTAGTTGTAGTCAAACTCCACAAGTGGCAAGAACTGATCCCATGAACCTTCGAAGTCTATAACACAAGCGCGGAGCATATCCTCCAATATCTGAATAGTGTGCTCGGACTGTATGTTCGCCTAAGGATGAAACAATGTGCTCAACTCAACCTGCATGCCCAACTCACGTTGTACTGCTCTTCAAAATTGCAAGGTGAACTTCGTACCTCATTAGAAATGATAGATACATTCACACCGTGAAAGCGGACAGTCTTGCAGATGTAGATCTCAGTTAATCGGTCGGAAGAATAGGTAACTGCCACAGGAATGAAATACGCTAACTTGGTCAGTCTATCCACAATAACCCATACCGTGTCAAACTTCCTCTGAGTCTGTGGGAGTACAACAACAAAATCCATAGTGATACAGTCCCACTTCCACTCAGGAATATCTATCTTCTGAAGCAACCACAAGGTCTCTAATGCTCATACTTTACATACTGACAATTCAAACACCGAGCTACATATGCAACTAAATCCTTCTTCATCATCCTCCGCAAATAATGATGTCGCAAGCCTCATACATCTTGGCGGCACACGGATGAATAGAATACCTAGAACTGTGGGCCTCATCAAGAATCAACTCACGAAGTCCATCGAAATTGGTCACACAAATACGATCCTGCATCCTCAAAACTACATCATCTCCAACAGTAACCTTCTTGGCACCACCGTGCCGCACTATGTCTCTAAGGAAAAGAAAATAAGGGTCATCATATTGTTGCTCCCTGATGCGCTCAAACAAGGAAGACCAAGAGACTATACAAACTAGAACATGGATGGGATCTAAAATATTTAACCTCACGAACTGATTGGCAAAATTCTGAACATCTGGTGCAAGCGGTCTCTCACCGACTGGAATCTACGCAAGGCTGTCCATACTCGCTGCCTTTCTTCTCAAGGCATCGGCCACCACATTGGCCTTCCCGTGATGATACAAGATGGTGATATCATAGTTTTTCAATAGCTCCAACCACCTCCTCTGCCTCAAATTGACATCCTTCTCTTGAAAAAATATTGAACGCTCCGATGATCCGTGAAAACCTCACACGGCACACTCTAAATATAGTGCCTCCAAATCTTCAGTGCATGAACAATGGCTTCCAACTCTAAGTCATGAACATTGTAACTCTTCTCATGAACCTTCAACGATCACGACGCATATGCAATCACTCTGCTATCTTGCATCAATACTGTAATGAGCCCAACACGGGATGCATCACAATATACCGTATAAGGTCCTTAACCTGAGGGCAACACCAACACTGGCGTTGTAGTCAAATCAGTCTTGAGCTTCTGAAAGATCGCCTCACACTTGTCTGACTATCTGAACGGGGAGCCCTTCTGGGTCAACCTGGTCAATTGGGCTGCTAAAGATGAGAACCCCTCCACAAACCGACGGTAATAACCCTTCAAACCCAAGAAACTCCGTATCTCCGTGGCTGAAGTGGGTCTAGGCCAGTTTTGAACTACCTCAATCTTCTTAGGATCTACCTGAATGCCCTCTGCTGATACGAAGTTCCCTAAGAAAGCAACTGAGTCCAACCAAAACTCCCACTTTGAAAATTTAGCATATAACTGGTTGTCCCGCAGATTCTGAAGTGCGATCAGAAGATGATGCTCGTGCTTTTCTCGACTGTGGGAATAGATCAAGATATCTTCAATAAACACAATCACAAAGGAATCCAAATAGAGCTTGAACACTCAATTCATCAAATCAATAAGTGTTGATGGGGCATTTGTCATCCCAAATGACATCGGTATAAACTCATAATGCCCACACCAAGTCTGAAAAGCTGTCTTAGGGACATTACATGACCTAATCCTCAACTGATGGTAGCAAGACTTCAAATCAATATTCAAAAAAATTTTGGCACCCTGAAGTTGATCAAGTAAGTCATCAATCCTCGCAATGGATACTTGTTATTGATGGTGACTTTGTTCAACTGTCGATAATATATGCATATCCTCATCGATCCATCCTTCTCCTTCACAAACAACACGAGCGCACCCTAGGGCAAGACACGAGGTCTACTGAAGCTCTTATAAAGCAAATCTTGAAAATGTTCCTTCAATTATTTCAACCCTGGCGGGGGCATATGGTATGGCGGAATAAAGATGAGCTGAGTGCCCGGAGCCAAATCAATACAGAAGTCAATATCTCTGTCGGGTGACATCCCCAACAAATCTACAAGAACCACTTTTGGAAACTCACGAACAACTGGTATTGAATCCATGGAAGGAACTTCTGCACTAGAATCGCGGACATAACCTAAATAAGCTAGACACCCCTTCTCGACCATACGCTGAGCCTTCACATAAGAGATAACCATGCTGGTAGAATGTCCAGGTGTCCCTTTCTACTCTAATTGAGGCAACCCCGACAAGGCTAAGGTCACCGTCTTGGCGTGGCAATCCAATATAGCATGCTAAGGTGAAAACCAATCCATGCCCAAGATGACATCAATATCAACCATATCGAGAAGTAAAAGATCTACGCTAGTCTCGAGACTCCCAATGGTGACCACACACGAACGATAGACATGATATACAACAATAGAATCTCCCACATATGTGGACGCATACACATGAGCACTCAAAGAATCATGAGAGACAACTAGCTACAAAGAAAAATAGGATAACACGTAGGAATAAGTAGAGCCCAGATCAAATAGAACTAAAGCATCCCTATGGAAAACTAAAACAATACATGTGATAATAGCGTCTGATGACTCAGTCTCAAGCCTGGCTGGGAAAGCATAACCTCGGGGCTGGACCTCACCTCTCTGAACCACGTCCCTAGGATGACCTCTAACTGGCTGGCCTCCACCTCTAACGGCCTGACCTCCACCTCTACATCTGGCTGCCTGACCCCTTCATATAGCTGGCTGAGAACGCGATGTAGCAACTGGTGCCGGAACAATGGATTGAGAGCCATACTATTGTGATTTTCCCAGTGCCCAAGGGAAAAACCTAGAAATGTGCCTCAAGTCACCACAAGTATAACATGACCTTAGCTTTTGTGGCGGCTGACCTTGAAACTGACCCTATCGACCTGAGTAACCACCTTGAAAACTCTGGAGCAGAGGTGCACCGATAGGAGCTAATGGTGCACAGTAGGCTAGTTGATCGGGATGAGACATATAAGGGTCACGACCACCTAAAGCACTGTGAGATGCCTGGACTGCTTAATGAAACGACCTGGGAGGATGGCCTCTATCAAAAGTATCCCTGCCTCTAGATGAGTCACCAATGAATCCACCGAAACGACGTAGTCTCTTATAAAAACCCATGCCCTATCTCCGATGCAAGAACCCCCTCGATCCACCGGGAGACATTGGTAGCTGCCTGAAAAGATATCTCACCCCTAGTCTCCTTGGCCATCTGAAGCCTGATGGGGTAAGCGAGTCCATCTATAAACCTCGTCACCCTCCCCTCTCAATAGGAAGAAAAAGAAGAGCATGACGGGCTAGATCCACAAAACGGGTCTCGTACTGAGTAACAGTCATACTGCCCTGTTAGAGACGCTCGAACTACCGATGATAATCCTCTCTCAGTGTGATAGGGAGGAACTTCTCTAGAAAGAGCTGAGAGAACTGGTCCCAAGTAAGAGCAGGCGACCCATCTGGTCTGGCCAACACATAATCCCTCCACCATTTCTTAGCGGAACCTAACATCTGAAATACAGTAAAATCGACCCCATTGGTCTCCACTATACCCATGTTCCAAAGCACCTCATGGCAGCTGTCAAGATAATCATGGGGGTCCTCTGAAGGTGTACCACTGAAGTGAACTAGAAAGAGCTTAGTAAGCTGTCCAATCTCCATAAAGCCTCTGAAACACGGTGGGTCCATCACCGGCCTATTCAACAAAAACTGCCTAAACTACCCCAACTGGTGGGGCTGCTGGAGTCTGAGACTGGGAAGCCATCTACTCTAGAGTGTGAGTAGTGGGAGTCTGTGCTTCTCCCACAGCTTGAGAGACAGCTGGTGCCACAGAAAATGTACTGGCTTGGGCTACACTATCCATAAGGCCCACCAAACGGACTAAAGCGTCCTGAAGCACTGGGGTGGCAATGAACCCCTCCGGAACCTAAGCTAGTCCAACTGGTACAATATGAGCTGGAACCTCCTCATGAAAATCCACCTGAGGCTCCATAGTTGGTGCTAGTGCTCGAGCTCTAGGTTGAACTCTGCCTCTGTCTCGACCTCTGCAGCGGCCTCGACCCCTGCCCCTCGTAAGAGCTGCCACTGGAGGCTCTGGCTGCTGTCTAGATGAAGACGTAGCACGTGTTCTCACCATCTGTGGAAGGACAAGAATAGAAGAGTTCAATCATAAATGATAGAATAAAATCGCATGACAGAGAAGAATATAAGTGAAATTGCTTCCTAAACTTTATAGCTTCTAGAAGATAAGTACAGACGTCTCCGTACCGATCCTCCAAACTCTACTAAGCATGTTCGTGACTTGGGAGACCTAGGCAACCTAGTGCTCTGATACCAACTTGTCACGACCCAAAATTCCCACTTTCGGCACCGTGATGGTGCCTAACATTTCACTTGATACGCAAGCCAACGTTACAGGATCTTAAGCCAATTTTAATTAATTACGAAAAGTAAAAATAATTAAGTTGAGATGAGATTAATACGTAGTGCGAAATAATATAGGCATATTTAATATCTAAGTACAACCCAGAGTTGGAGTCACAATTCACGAGCTTCTAGAGTTTCCACAAACATGGTTTGAAATAAATACAATTGTCTTGAATGAAAATAATAGTAAACTAGGGGAAATGTTAGGGGACTTCAAGGTATGCGGACGCCATAAAAACTACCTTGAGTCTCCAAAAGCAAATCCAAGCTGAAACGCCTCTCGAACTGCTGGGACCAATACCAAAATCTACACAAGAAGTGCAGAGTGTAGTATCAGTACAACCGACCCAATACACTCTGTAAGTATCGGTCCTAACTTCGACGAGGTAGTGATGAGGCTATGACATGACACCACGTAAAAATAAACCTGTGCAGATAAGAATATACTTACAACACAATAACAAGTAAAGCTAAACATGTGATTTTGGGAGGGGACATGCGAAAAGGGGGTAAAAGATACAATAAATACTACAGGGAATGATAACAAGAAAAAGTCAATAAGCCTTTAACCAGCAAAATGAATAAAACATAATGAACAAAACTACACGGCATCACCTTTCGTGCTTTTACTCTCAACCTCACTATGAAACAATAATATCGGCACAACATCACCCTTCTTGCTTTTACTTTCAACCTCACTGTGAAACAATAATATCAACACGACATCACCCTTCGTGCTTTTACTCTTACTCTCATCATAATCAGTTATATGGCATGGCATCACCCTTCGTGCATTAACACTTTTCCTTACCATATAACAGTGAACATCAACAAAAGGAAGACAGAATAAGCAAGAACGTGCCTCACATCAACAATGTTTCCACAATACCATCCTCAACTTCGGAAAACAATACTTAAATAGCTCATAAATATGAAACGAACGATCAATTTAATAATTAACTAGTCTAAGCATTGTTATCAAGATCAAGGAAAGAAATAAATTGCAAGAAACCAAGTTCCACCTCATGATTTAACCCAACAACAACTCATAAGTACTCGTCACCTCACATATACATTGTACCAAGTATCTAAACGTGTAGCAATTAGGCAAACAAGTCCTAATACCCCAAGTTATGGTTAACCACGACACTTATCTCGCTCCAAAGACCAATACAAAGCTCTACCGATGCATTTCCCCTAGAATCTGCCTCCAAACCACTCATATCTAATTAGAATTTACTCAAATATATCAAATATTGCTAAAGGAATCAATTACAATGCATAAATTAAATTTCCAAACTTTCCTCCAAAAGTCAAAATCGACCCCGGGCTCGCTTGGTCAAAACCAAGGTTTGGACCAAAACCCATTTACCCATTCACCCCCAATCCGTTTATATAATTTGTTTCACAATCCAACCTCAATTTGAGGTCTAAATTCCAATTTTACAAAAATCCCTAATTCTACCCAAACCCCAAATTTCCACCATGAAAATCCTAGATTTTAGGTTGAAAACTTATGAAATGGAATGGGTAATTGAAAGAAAGTAGGTTAGAATCACTTACCAACAAATTGGGGAGGAAAAACTCTTGGGAAAATTGCCTCTAGGGATTTCTAGTTTTGAAATTTTTAAAGAATGGCGAGATCTCGTAACTGGTTTTGTTTTTTAATCACTAGGTGTTAGGTATTCATCGCGTTCATGTGAAACCTGGCACATTCACGAAGAGAAAAACCTCACCGGCTTACGCGATCGCGAGTTGATCTATGGATTCTCACAAGTTAAGCCCCCCTAAACTCCATGTTCACGATCCCTGCATCGTGTTCTCATATAACAATTGTCAAGTCCCAGCCCAGCTCATCCAAAGCTACGCATTCGCGAAGGGTAGTCCCCCCAGTGCTCCGCGTTCGCGTTCGCGTTTGCGTCCTCAGCCTCACATTCGCATAGAAGAAAAAACACCCCAATCCAGATTCCCCTTCGCGATCGTGAAGCACAACATCAGATCACAATTGAAGCTTTAATAAAATAGATTTTTCCTAAGTTCAAAAGGTCTGTAGGCTATCAAAAACTCACTGGAGCCCTAAGGGCTCCAAACCAAAGATGCACGCAAGTCTAAAAATATTAAACAAACTTGCTCACACGATCAAATCCCCAAAATAACACATAGAACTATGAATCAGACACCAAAATCAAATGAAATTTTTAAGAAACTTTAGAACTTCTATTTCAACAACCGGACGTCCGAATCACGTCAAGCCAACTCAGTTTATCATCAAATTTGACAGACAAGTCATAAATATAGTAATGGACCTATATCGGGTTCCGAAATCAAAATACGAACCAGGTATCAACGAACTCAAACATCGGTCAATTTTTAAAATTCATTAAACCTTTAAAATTTTAATTTTCGACAAAAATCAATAACTCGAGCTAGGGACCTCCGAATTCAATTTCGGGCATACGCCTAGGTCCCAAACCACGTTACGGACCCACCAGGAAGATAAAAACATGGACCCATATTTGTTTGCTCAAAACATTAACCAAATTCAACTCGAATGATGTTTTAAGGCGCAATTTCATATTTTATCAGTTTTTAACATAAACGCCTTCCAGAAAAATATCCGAATTGCGCATAGAAATTGAGGAAGGCTTAAATAAGAAATTGGAGGCTTTGAAACACAGAATTGGATTCTTAAACTCTAGATGACCTATCGAGTCATCACATCCGAGGTGCGGGCTCGGGTGTCTACTTTTGGGTTGATTTTTAGTTTTTGATAAAGATTGAGGCTGTATGATCCTGAATAGTTTCTTATGGGTTTTATGTATGATTTGAAGTTATTTTGCTATATTTGAGCCGTCCGGAGGTCATTTCACTCGAGAAGTTTATTTTAGAGTGTCGGTCTATCTTCTTAAGGTAAGTATCTTGCCTAGCCTTGTGTGGGAGAACTACCCCTTATTGAGTCTTTTATACTAATTGTATCATGTAAAGTTCGTGAACGTGAGGTGACGAGTACGTGCACGGGCTTATTTATGGAAAATTGACCTTTTCAGGGCTCGTAGGTTATTCTGTTCATTAGATATGAAGTTGTTTTATTATGTTATGTTTTACCATATACAAGTTTCACCTCTACGTGTTTTATTTGGAATTAAATTGCTTCGTGTTCCACCCTTGTTTCCTATTTGACTCTGGTGTGCCTTAACTGAAGTTGTTGCCTCTTCGATTGCCATGCCATCCTTTCTTAACTGCTTATCTTTATTTAAAATTATTAGTATCTCTTATGTAATTGTTTTTCCTTAATTGAGGCCATTATTGCCCTTTCCATTGCTTATCCTTAATTATAAATGTTGTGCCTCTTTCGTGAGTGCTAAATCCTAAATGAAGTTTGTTATCCTTTATCATAGTTACCTTATCCTTATTTGGAATTATCGACTCGTGATATCTCCCTTATTGTCGAATTGTACTTATGTGGAGGTCATTGCTACACAGTGGTCTTCCCTATTGAGCTATTGCTAGCTGGTATCGTTAATTTCTGTTGTGTCTTTTCTTATGAGTTCATTTCTTCTGTTTCTTTGAGTTTTAGAATATCTTAGTTGATTTATTTGTCATACTCTTGTATTATTGTCATTGTTGTTGTTTTACTTGTTATTGTGACGCACGAGGTTTCTGCCATGAAGTTGTTATTGTGATGCACGAGGTTTCCGTCGTGCGGTTGTTATTGTGATGCACGATGTTTCTGCCGTGCAAGTGTTATTGTGTTACACGAGGTTACTGTCGTGCTATTGTTACTATTGATATTTGTACATGCGGCGTGACAAGGCGAGCTATATATGTGAGTTACACATGTGGCTAGACAAGGTGAGAACATTATTATGCACGTGTGGCGAGACAAGGCATGCATTTACTTTATCATTGCGCACGTGGGGAGACAAGGTGGGCTATGTCGGGGATTGATTGTGATGACTTGTGATGGCCTTGGGGCATTGTTATTGTTGTTATTTGTGTAGTGGTGTGCCTACTATGTGTGAGTTATACCGTGTTCATTTCATAGTGATTGTTTCTTATATGTCATTCATTGGCTCTACCCTTACTTGTTTATTGGAACTATAATAGAACACTGGCACAAGAATACACGTAGTTAATCACCTCTAACGATTCAAAAATAATGGATCCTGATGTTATTTATCATTTCTATACACCCTCATTTATTTGCCTCTACGTGTGAAGGGTTCTATTGGCACGTGCATCATCCATGCAGTTATTATCTGTAATAAAGGCACAAGATGCCAAGTGTTTAGTGTTCACAAATTGGGACCCGTGAATTATGAATATTTTGAGGTTCGGTACTTCATGGAGATTATTGGATGAAACCTGTTGTGAAAGTGGTTATTCTCATCTAGTTGCTACATGTCATTCCTTTAGTGTTTTCATCGGATTTAAGCTGTGTTCAGTTACTCTTCTATGTTATTTTTTGTGGTGTTCCGCTGTTAATGGTAGTTTCTATTTCCTATTGTAAGTATTGTATCATTATTGTCATTATGCATAGTTTTGTTGTACTCTATTAGTTCTCCACTTATACTTGCTCGGGTTATTTAGTCCAATAGGTGTCTGGTTGTTCCTTATCACTACTCCACTAAGGTTAGTCTTGATACTTGCTAGGTACCGATGTGGTGTACCCATACTATACTTCTGCATATTTCTGTGCAGATCCAAGTATTTCGGAGTCAGTCGATCATTAGCTAGCCATTCGTACTTTGCTGTGGAGACTCAAGGTAAACCTACTGTTGTGTTCGCAGGCTTCGGAGTCACCTTCAGACATTTTATTTACAGTGTTTATCCTTGTTTCGAAACAATTTTATTTAGAGGTTTTTCTAGCA
This sequence comes from Nicotiana paniculata, assembly GCA_005239505.1. Lineage (NCBI taxonomy): Eukaryota > Viridiplantae > Streptophyta > Magnoliopsida > Solanales > Solanaceae > Nicotiana > Nicotiana paniculata. Next base: position 76,286 of record ML359521.1, read on the forward strand.
TACTCAATAGAGCTTATGACTTGTACTACCGATTTTGGGATTGTAAAATTGTATAGAGATTTCTATTTCGAAGTTGTCATATGTTAGTTTAAATATTATTGTTATTTCAGTTAATGTTATGCTTACCTAGTCCCTAAGACTAAGTGCCATCAAAACACCCAATGGAGGGTAATTTGGATCGTGACAACTTTAATATCAAATGGACTTCTACCATACATGTTTGTTGTCAAGTTTAATATTTCTTACATATGTTAGTGTCACCGTATATATAATAGACTAAGTTAAAATTGATCTTCCATTGTATATAGGTTAATTTTGAAAAAGAACATGTCTGTCATGCTACTGAAAAACTTAGATATGTCTAATAGCTTATGTAATAGAACACATATGGTATATAGAAGTTTTGACAATAACGTCATACATGCAAAAATTTGATACTGGTCAATGTGCTTCTAAGTATATTCTTATCCCTGAATTCTACTTTCGTCTTTAAAAACTAAGGAATATCCTTTTAAATTTGTGAGAAAATAATTTTTATTATGTTTATTTTTTGAAATATAACTAATAAAGTATAAGGACAAATATCGTAAATATTGGACTATATTTACCGCAATATATTTTCTTGCACGGGCAACTGTATGTTGCACTTTCAAGAGTGTAACGACCCGGTCGGTCATTTTAAGAATTAACACCCTGATCCCCTATTTAACGTCTCTCCCATGTCTATTTATGTTATTGGAACTTGTCGGTGCGTTGAGTGATGAAATCCGGGGTGATTTTGGACACATAGTCCATAAATGTGGAATTTAGCTTTAGAAATTTGGCCGTAGCTAAATCTGTGTGAAGACGGATCAGGAATGGAATTACGTCAACTCCGTTAGCTTCTTTGGGTGACTTTGAGGTTAGGAGCGTGCTCGGAATGTGTTTTCGAGGTCGGTTGTGGATTTAGGCTTGAATTGGCGAAAGTTAGAAATTCGGCGATTTCGGCCGATAGGCGAGATTTTGATATCGGACTCGGAATGGACTTCTGAAAGAGGCAGCAGGTCCGTAATGTCCTTTATGACCTGTGTGCAAATTTTGAGGTCATTCGGATGAGTTTAGACATGTTTCGGCGTCGGATGTGAATTCTAGAATTTTCCTAAGTTCTTAGGCTTGAATCTATGCATAATTGATGGTTTTGATGTTATGATATGTGTTTTTAAGGCTCGACCAAGTTTGAATGAGGTATTAGGGTTTTTTGGTAGGATTGGTTGAGGTCTCGGGGGCCTCGGGTGTGTTTCGGGTGCCAAAACGGGCATATTTTGGGCTAAGTCTTCTACTGGTTTTTTGTTTTTTTACAGCTGTGATTTACTCACTGCGATCGCAAGGGTTCACCCGCGATCGTGTAAGGTGAAAGTGAGAGGTCCTGCCGTTGTTCTATGCGATCGCAATAAAAGGTCTGTAATCGCAGTGTATTGGAATATTGGTCAATGCGGTCGCATGACCAGGACCGCGTTTGCATAGAGTATTCTGGGTTTTGGGGAGTTTCAATATTTGTTCTACGCAGTCGCGTGGCCTCAACCGCGATCGCGTAGCTCTAGGACCTCAAGGTTCACGATCGCATACTACTTTCTGCGTTCGCATGGAACGATTCTAGGCGTGTGTTTCTTTCCTCTCCGCGATCGCGACTCCTTGTCTGCGATCGCATAAGGCAAATGCCTGGGCAGAATATTAGAACCCCAAATCCGATGGTTTATGCCATTTTCATATTTTTCGAATTTGAGAGCTCGGGAAGGGAGATTTTTGAACACTTTTGCACATGGGTAACTTGGGTAAGTGATTTCTATCCCTTATAGATCATATTCTATGATTCCAATCTTGAATTCAACCTTTAATTTCGAAAATTATGGGGAAAATAGGATGAACTTCATAGACTGAATTATTGAGTTTTTATTGGGTATTTGACCTCCGATTTGAGAGATTCTTATAAGGCTAGACTCGTGAGTGAATGGGTGTCCGGAAATATAAATTTTACCCGATTCCGAGACGTGGGCCCGGGGAACTTTTTGGGCGAATTTTCTAAATTCCCGTACTAGCTTATAGATAATTAGTTATTTTTTCCCTTGAAGTGATATTTACACCATGCAATCAATTTGGATTTGGGCCACCCGGAGTTCGATACTCGTGGCAAGAGTTTGGTATTGAGTTGATTAGCGCAGTCCAGGTAGGTGGCTTGCCTAATTCTGTGTTGGGGATCTTCCCTTAGGCATTTTCATACTGATTTTGTTATTGGACGCCGTGTACGCGAGGTGACGAGTGCGTACACGGGTCATTGTTGCTAAAATCCTATTTTTCTCCCATGGAAATGCTCATTTTCATTCATATATTACTGTTTCCTATCTTAATTGAGTAGATAGCCTAAGTGTAAGCATGCCTACCTGTTCTGACTTGATTTCCTCTTATTTGCTACTAGTCACATCATGCTTAGGTAGTTTTACTCTATTCTTACATGTCATTTTTCCTGGACTGTTTAGTTGAGCCATAAGTGACGTACTTCTGCTTTGCATATTTAAATTGGGACTACGGACCGAGATCCGGGAGCTTTCCCCCTGTACTGCATTCATATTTAAATTGGGACTACGGACAGAGATCTGGGAGCTTTCCCCCTGTACTGCATAGCATATTTTAATTTGGATTACGGACTGAGATCCGGGAGCTTTCCCTGTGTAGTGCATTGCACATTTATTGTTGAGATATATGTTGTGCTGAGCCGAGGGCTCTCTTTATGTTATTAAATCTTTCCGTTTTCGTTAAACCCATTTATCATTGCTTGTCTATCTTTCGCTGTTTTAAAAATTATATATTGACTATGGTGACATTCAGGGTTTTGGAAAGTAAAACTATATATGCTGAGCAACTACGTTATGTCTATTTGATATCCTTTCTGTCCTTATTTTATTGATTCTGTTATTTCCCGCAACTTCTAGGCTTACCTAGTCATAGAGACTAGGTGCCGTCACGATACCTTACGGAGGGTAAATTGGATCGTTATAAGTTGGTATCAGAGTGTCTAGGTTCATAGGAGTCACAAGCCGATTTATTAGAGTCTCGCGGATCGGTGCGGATACGTCCGTATCTATCTTCTAGAGGCTATGTGACTGTTAAGAACAATCAAATTCTTTGGAATTCCTTATCGTGCTAGTTACTGTCATCAAATTCTTAAACTCTATTCTATTCTTGCTTGCAGATGGTCCGTACCCATACCAAACGTACTGATGACCAGGCACCCGAGCCCCAGTCAGAGTCACCAGAGGTAGGGGCCGGGGTAGGGGACGAGCACGTGGTGCAGCCCGAGCACCGGCTAGAGTAGAGGCAGAGGATCCCCCAACAGCTACAGTCGGAGGGGCATAGGAGGTCCCTACTGTTACTCCAGACCTCCAGGAGACATTGGCCCAGTTCTTGAGTGCCTTCAGTACTCTGTCTCAGGCGGGTCTACTCCCGATAGCTCCAGCTACATCCCAGGCCGGAGGAGGGACACAGACTCCTGTGGCCCGTACTCCTGAGCAGAGAGTTCATATTGGGCAGGTCCCAGAGTATATTCCTATGCCCCCAGCAGCTCCAGCTCAGCATGAGACTAGGATGGTTGTTCCTATGGTAGAGCAGCTCCGACTTGAGATGTACAAGAAGTACCACCCACATGAGTTCAGCGAACTAGCTTCGAATAACGCCCTGGGTTTTCTTGAGGGGTGCCATCGCATTCTCCGCACTATGGGTATTGTGGAGACGAGTGGGGTTTCTTTCACTGCTTTCCAGCTGAGGGGGGCAGCTTATTAGTGGTGCGTGCTTTTGAGCTTAGTAGCCCGGACGAGGCAGCTTCACTTACTTGGGCTCAATTTTCCGAGATGTTCTTACTTGGGTTTGTCCGTCAGAGCTTCAGGGATGCTTGGCGTGCAGAGTTTGAGCAGTTATGCCAGGGTGCCATGACTGTGTTAGACTATGCAGTCTGTTTCAGCGATTTGGCTCGTCATGCACCAGCTTTGGTTGTTACTGTTAGAGAGAGGGTTCGGCGCATTATTATGGGACTCAACCCCAGTATTCGGACCAGCATGGACAGAGAGCTGGAGACTGATATTACTTACCAGCAGGCCGTGAGTATTTCCCGGAGGATTGAGACTATGTTGGCCCGGGACAGGGAGGAGAGAGGCCAAGAGGTCTCAAGAAACTGGTCATTTTTCAGGAGCCTGTTCACCAGCAGCACGTTATGGTAGGGGTTTTATGAGTCGCCCTGTTCATTTAGTTCTTCCAGCAACCAGCGGTATTCCAGTTCCTCCTAGATCTCAGGAGCCTTATTATGCACCAACAGTATCTCAGGTGCCTCCTGCTCGAGGTGCTATCACTGGTCAGCCCAGCAGGCCAGTTCAAAGTCAGCAGCGGACGCCACGTCCTCCGAGGGGTTGCTTTGGGTGTGGTGACCCTCATCTTATGATCAGAGATTGCCCTAGAGCAAGGAGGGGCGCACCACCTAAGACTTATCAGGGTGCACCTCCTTATATTTATCAGGCTCCACGCCTTCCACTAGGTCCTCTAGCTATTCTTCCAGCCCTAGCTGCTACTCGGTCACCTCAGGCCGCTCGAGGTGGAGGTCGGGGAGGTCGAGGTCGCCCTAGAAAGGGAGGCCAGACCAGGTACTATGCTCTTCCGACCCAGTCTGAGGCCATTGCTTCAGATTCAGTCATTACAGGTATTGTTCCCATTTTTCATAGGGATGCATCGGTATTATTTGACCTAGGCTGTACATATTCATATGTGTCTTCCTATTTTGCTTCACATCTGAGGATAGCCCGGGACTCTTTGAGTTCCCCTATTTATGTTTCTACTCTGGTGGGAGATTCTCTTATTATGGACCGCGTATATCGGTCATGTTTGATTACTATCAATGGTTTTGAGACCAGAGTTGATTTGATACTACTCAGTATGGTAGATTTTGATGTTATATTGGGTATTGGAATGGCTGTCTCCCTATTATGCTATTCTTGATTGTCACGCAAAGACCGTCACGCTGGCTATGCTAGGATCTCCGCGGTTAGAGTGGAGAGGTTCCTTGGACTATACTCCCTGCTAAGTCATTTCTTTTCTTAAGGCTCAGCGGATGGTTGGGAAGGGGTGTGATGCATATTTGGCTTATGTGAGAGATGTTAGTACTGAGACCCCTACAGTGGAGTTAGTTCCAGTTGTCAGAGACTATTCTTAATGTATTTTCAGCTGATTTTCCGGGTATGCCACCCGATAAAGACATTGATTTCGGCATTGACTTGTTTCCGGGCACTCAGCCCATTTCCATTCCTCCTTATCGCATGGCTCCTCCTGAGTTGAAGGAGCAGTTACAGGAGTTTCTTGAGAAGGGATTCATCACGCCCAATGTATCACCTTGGGCGCCCCGGTATTATTTTTGAAGAAAAAGGATGGCTCGATGCGTATGTGTATTGACTACCGGCAACAGAATAAGGTGTCAGTGAATGGTACCCATTGCCTCGCATTGATGATCTATTTGACCAGTTACAGGGTGCTAGGGTGTTCTCCAAGATTGATCTATGTTCTGGTAATCATCAGTTGAAGATTCGGGAACCGGATATCCCGAAGACTGCCTTCAGGACCAGATATAGCCACTATGAGTTCCTTGTTATGTTATTCGGGCTGAACAACGCACCAGTAGACTTCATACACTTGATGCACAGTATATTTCAGCCTTATCTTGATACTTTCGTCATTGTGTTCATTGATGACATTCTAGTATATTCTAGGTCCTAGGAGGACCATGAGCAGCACTTGAGGACCATGCTTCAGACATTGAGGGAGAAGAAGTTGTATGCCAAGTTTTCTAAGTGTGAATTTTGGGTTGATTTTGTGGCATTCCTAGGCCACGTGGTGTCTTCGGATGGGATAAAAGTAGATCCGAAGAAGGTGGAGGCGGTTCAAAGTTGGCCCAGACCGTCCTCAGCTACTGAGGTCCGTAGTTTCCTCGGTTTGGCTGGGTATTTATCGCCGTTTTGTGGAGGGATTTTCATCCATTTCAGCGCCTATGACCAGTCTGACCCAGAAAGGTGCATCCTTTATATGGACTTAGGAGTGTGAGGAGAGCTTTCAGAAGCTCAAGACAACCTTGACTACAACTCTTGTGTTGGTTTTGCCTACCGGTTCCGGATCCTATACGGTTTATTGTGATGCTTTAAGGATTGTCTTGGGAGCGGTGTTGATGCAGGACGGTAGGGTGATTGCCTACGCGTCCAGGTAGTTGAAGGTCCATGAGAAAAACTACCCTATTCATGATCTCGAGTTGGCAGCGATTGTTCACGCCCTGAAGATATGGCGTCATTATTTTTATGGTGTTTGCTGTGAGATATTCATGGATCACCGGAGTTTGTAGCACATATTCAGGAAGAAGGATCTAAATTTGTGCCAGCGTAGGTGGTTGGAGTTGCTAAAGGACTACGACATCACCATATTATACATCCCGGGGAAGGCCAATGTAGTGGACGACGCCTTGAGTCGTCGGGCGGAGAGTTTGGGGAGTTTGGCATACCTTGAGAGGCCTCTAGCCTAGATGTTCAGTCCTTAGCTAGTCAGTTCGTGAGATTGGATCTTTCTGACCCTGCCGGGTATTAACTTATATGGTTGCTCGATTTTCCCTTCATGACCGTATCAGAGAGCGCCAGTATGATGATCCCCACCTTTTGGTTCTTCATGATAGAGTCCGGCGGGGTGATGCCAGAGATGTGACTATAGGAGAGGATGGGGTGATGAGGATGCAGGGCCGTATCTGTGTGCCCAACGTAGATGGGCTTCGGGAGTTGATTCTTGAGGAGGCCCATAGTTCACAGTATTCCATCCATTTGGATACCGTGAAGATGTACCAGGATCTGAGACAGCACTATTGGTGGCGAAGGATGAAGAAGGATATAGTAGAATTTGTAGCCAAGTGTCTCAACTGTCAGCAGGTCAAATGTGAGCCCTAGAGACCGGGAGGGTTACTTCAGCAGATTGAGCTTCCATAGTGGAAGTGGGAGCGGATCACCATGGACTTTGTGGTTGGACTTCCTCGGCATTTGAGGAAGCATGATGCTATTTGGGTGGTTGTGGATCGGTTGCCCAAATCATCCTATTTCCTTCCAGTAATGACTACATATTCATCGGAGAGGTTGGCTGAGATTTATATCAGAGAGATTGTTCGCCTCCACGGTATTCCAGTATCTATCATTTCAGACAAAGTTACACAGTTCACTTCACTGTTCTGGAGAGCCGTTCAGCAGGATTTAGGCACCAGGGTATAGTTGCGCACAACTTTTCACCCTCAGACGGACAGGCAGTCCGAGCGCACGATTCAGATTCTCAAGGATATGCTTCGTACCTGTGTGATGGGTTTTGGAGGGTCATGGGGTCGATTCTTGCCTTTTGTAGAGTTTTCTTACAACAACAGCTACCAGTCCAACGTTCAGATGGCGCCGTATGAGGCATTGTATGGTAGGTGGTGCTGGTCTACCGTGGGATGGTTTGACTCGAGCGAGTGATGAGTGGTGATTTTACCACTCATTTTGGCCTCTTTTCATTAGAATTTGTATTGTTCAATGATAATTTGAGGTTTTTTTAGTGTGTAATTGCTTAATTTTCAGGGAAATGATGTCGTGAATGGTTGGTGTTGAATTGGAATGAAAGTTGAACAAAAGGGGGTGAAAAATGCACAAAATGCTTCAGTGATTCTGCACCTGCGAATTTTAGGTCATAGGTGCGACCTCGCACCTGCGAAGACCAGCCCAGCAACAAAGAAGTCGCACATGCAGAGTATATTTTGCACCTGCAATCCCGCAGGTGCGACCAATTGTCCGCGGAAAATGCCAAGTGCTTCAAAAGCTCGCACCTTCGAGAAGACTTCCGCTCCTGCGGAGTTGCACCAGCGAGGATTCTTCCGCAGGTGCGATTAGCGAGCATCAGATCTGGACAAGAATGTAAAATCACATTTTCCCATACCCACTCTTATATACTCGACCTAGTAGTCTTTTTTAGATATCTTTGGCTTTGTAAATATAATTTTGTGGAGAGAACAACAAGTCTTGAAGCTAGGGTTTGCACACATACACTTGGGATTTGAAGATTTCACTCTTGTGGTTAAGGATTTCTTACCCATCTATGTTTGTTTCTTCATTTCCTTGCTTTGTATTGAATATTTAAGTGTATAGTATTTCTTTCCAATAGTAGTTCTTGTTTATGGAAATATTCATGTTTGAAGTGTGGATGAAATACCTTGTTGTGCTTATGTATTGAATGATTTTTCATCTTTTATGAAGTGAGTTATTGTTACTTTAATTATTCTTGTTCTTTAATGTTTCAAAAGGGATTAGCTAACCCTAGGACTCGCCCATTAACTCCGAATTAATTTTGGAAAGGATAATTTGGGGTTGGGAAAGATTAATTAACAAGAACTTGAGGCTTTAACCCTCATTTTATAGATTCTACCTAGGGATAGGATTGAACTACTTGTAGCCATATCCGGGTTGCTTAATATCTTTATTGGGTTAGGAATAATTCAATTAAGAAGTCTTATTAGTCTTTGGAAAAATCTAATTTAGAATTATTATCCGTGGCTAATTAACATAAGCTCACTCATATTTGTAAAATCGTGAAATACATTGGATCGTTACTTGAGTGTATTTCCTGATGCATTCATTGTTGTCGCCATTGATCATTTTACTTGCTTTCTAGGTTAGTTTATATTTTCACATTTAGTTATAAACAACTTTCAAAACCAAAACCTTATTTGTTTGGCATTGCGCGATAAGTGATAATTCTCTTGCATTCCTAATCACCCTCATATTATTCTTTGTGGGATTCGACCCCAACCTTGTTGGGTTACTATATTTGACAACGATCGCTTACACTTTTCTAAGGTGTAAATTGAGTGTATCAAATTTTGGCACTGTTGTCGGGGAACAATTGGCGTAATTTAGGTTGTTTGAGAAGTAAGCATAAGTGCTTTGATTCAAACTTGTGAATATTTGTGTAATTATTTTTCTTGTTTATTTTCTTAATTTTTCATAAAATAAAAATTTTATGGCTTCACATAATGAAAATTGGTCGGATAGTAGTTGTTCATACTTTGATGACCCTTGTCCTTATTGTGGAGGACCACACTCGTGGCAAACTTATTTAAATTCTCCCGGGGATGGATTGCGCGCACGATATCAAACCCATGAGTGGAGTATTTGTGATGGGTGTGGTTGCAAAAATGGTCATTGGGATGATTGTGTATATTTGTCCGTCCCTTCCCGAAGCCCCCACTATGATGAGTTTATTTTTTGTGATGGAAATTTTAGGGGCAATTAAGTGGAGGAAAGTGAGCATGGTAGAAATGGAGAGTTCAAGCTCATGTTGGAGTGCCTACTTGAAGAAGGGAACCATGAGCAAAATGTCTCAGAAGAACTTTTGGAGACTAGTCTCCAAAATGATTTGGCACTCGAAAGGTTGCACTCACAAATGGATGCTATGATTGAAGCTTCAAGGGTTCAAAAAGCCTTGGGTGAGTGATAACCAAGAACCTTCCTTAGAGGTTGAAGTTGAAAATTCTTCCTTGGTACTTGAACAAAACCAAGAAGAACTCTCAAATGCTCAAAATGAGAGGATGATGCTCATGTTGGAGGCCATTCTTGAAAATGAGGAAAAACATAAATTTGCACTCGAGGAATTGAAGCATGAAGTGACTCAAAATGATGAGCACATCCGCACTTTGGAGGATCAACTGCAAGCATTAATGGAGGCTCGCCATGCCTCTCAGTTGAAGGTGTAGATGGAAGCCAAGAAGAGTCCAATCCCGAGGGTGAGTGTGAGTTCTACTTTGAGGAATCAAGCCTTTAACATCCGCCAACCGACTCCATAAGTATTAGTGATGCCAAAAAAAAATATGGAATTAGAGTCAACTGAGGTGATTGAAAATTTGGTTGAAATTGACTCTAGTCCAGGGGGAAAATGAGGATGTCAAAACCGAAAAAATTTGCAAGTTGGAGTTTTGAAGGCACATTCCAAGCATTTTTCAACATTGGAATTGTGTGGTAAAACGGAAGTTGAACTACACGAGCTGATGGAGCGTTGCGAGGAGAAAAAGTTCTTACCATACATCTTGAAATTTGACGAAACAAGAAAGAAAAATTACATGCCTCACATGAGCCAAGAAATGCAAAATGAAGACATTAAGGCTTGGCTCGGTCATCTATCTACCACCCCCCACCTCCCGTGGTCACAAGCTTGATTCCAAGCTAGGTGCCCAGTTTATATCGTCAAAGTGGCAAGAAAAGTGGTAAAAGTTTATTTGCATCGTACCACGATGTTAAATGTTGCGCTTGGTGGGAGGCAACCCATCGTTTTTCAAAAAAATTGGTCATTTTTTAAATTTTCCTTCTTAGAATAGCTTATTATATTTTTTTAACCAATCTGCCAAGTTTCGCATTTTTTGGAGTTGATTTGAGCAGGTTCGGGATACCGTGGAGTCAAAACCAGTGCAAGAAAATAAAGGAATTGCTGGGAAACATTCTGCCCAGGTCTGCGATGCCTTATGTCCAAAATACTATAGCGGAATGGCATTTGCGATCAAAAATGCGATCGCAAATGTCCACAGAATGTTCTGCGCAAACCCAGATATTTTCGCACTTGTGCTCATTCTTCCGCCGGTGCGATATCGCAGGCGCGGCCCTCCCATCGCAGGTGCGAATTCAATCACAGGTGCGTTCCTATCTTTGCAGGTGCGGAGGCCCCCAGGTAAAATCCCAAATCGTATTCCCCAGGTCAATTTAATTCCCAAATTTTTCTCTATGCCCTAACTTCCCGAAGAACAGAAAAAGACCGCATATCTCTCAATTTCTCACACACTAAAACCACAAGAGATCAGGTAACTTCTTCCCCTATCTTCTTTCTTCCTCTCTATTTGTTGTTAATTAGGTGTTTGTTTCCTCAATCCTTCAATGACCGTGTACGGTCTATGTTCGTTTTCTTTTTATTTTGTTTGGTTACTTTGCAACCTAGGTTCTAATTAGAGTAAGGATTTGGTTGAGAGTGGTTAGTGAGTGCTTGTTTCAGTGAGGCAACCATTTGAGGGATTGTTTCAAGCATCAAATTCGGGTAAAGAGAGAGTTAATTTCATACGCTCGCTGAATGGTCGGGATATTGTCTGAGTGAGAATCGAGTGCCACGTACCTTGAGTGCAGTAGTAATGAAGCTAGAATACAATTTGGTACACTAATCTGGAAGTCTTGAGTACATATTAGTGGCCAAAGTCAAGACCCAAGTCAAAAATTTCAAAAATTACTGCGCAGTTGCTTTTTGGACGAAAGACTGCAGGTGTGGTCAAAATTCCGCAGGTGCGACATCGCACATGCGAGTCCAGAACCGCAGGCGCGACAATAACCGCAGGTGCGAATAAATTTACCGTTGGTGCGAGACCGCACCTGCGACCAAAAGTCCGCAGGTGCGAAAACTGCCTTTTTTGCACAAAAATAGTGAACTTGCAACATGTCCTTCCCGGGCCCGTTCGACCTGGTTCTTTGGCCTATTTTCAGTGTTTTAATATGCTTAACGATATCCCACTGCTTAACTAACTTCATTTTGAATTTTTATAGGTACTTTGATTAAAAAAAATGGACCCGAACCCAAGCCAAAATTATGAAATTGAGGAGGAAACTGGAGAGCAATATGATGACTACTGGTTCTTGTCGGTTGCCTGTCACCGCCGGTATTTTGAGCACCTCCTCACAAAAAAATTGATACTTGAGCGAGGCATTTCCATGGACAAAGTGAATGATAAACTGCCCGGATTCTATGGACGGCTAGTATCGTCTGGGTGGTTATGCTTCATTCCCACTCCATGCATTGCAAACGAAACATGGGTTCGTGAGTTCTATGCCAATCTCAGGCGTTCAACCTTTCGAGATCCTCACCTCATCATCCGAGGAAAGCAAGTGAGATTCGGGGTGGAAGATATAAATGTTGTCCTGGGAATTGAAAACCACCCGATGGAGTCAATGGTGGAGCAGGATAATTGTGAAAATGCAGCATGGCTGGCTTCCAAACTATACGCAGAAAGTGAACGATCAAAATGGGCGACCAAAAGGAAGGGCTTGAAGTCGACTGACTTCACGACCGAAGCCGAGATATGGTTGTACATACTGAGCACCAGAGTCTCCCCCAGTGGGAATGTCACAGCCGTATCCTACGTCAGGGCTCTGATCATAGCCTGCCTGATCGACATTGTTCCAGTGAACCCAGGTCACTATATTCTACAGGAGATGCGAAAATTTGTGATTGACAATGAGCCTGGGCTACTATTTCCATCTCTGATCACTGAGTTATACGGATGTGCAGAGGTTGAGGAACGCCCTGATGATCTGCGGGTGCCGGCTGACAAGCCCTTCCAGCCATTGAGGGTCAAGGGCGAAGGTGGAACTGTAAATAGTAAGAAGAGAAAGATGACCACCACTACAACCGAGATTGGATCTACCTCACAGCCTAGTTCATCAGCAGGTCCATTTGGGGAGATGAAATCCCAACTCACTCTTATTCGGGATCTTGTGTCCAAGCTCCCCACTGGACCCCCCACTTCACAGCCATAGCCCCCACCTGACTATTATTCCTGAGCTGAGATGAAGAAATATTTTGACACTCAGACGGAGATGGCTGCTTCTCAGGACAGAATGGCTGCTTCTCTGAAGCAGATGGAGACTTCCTACACCAGCCTTACAAAGGCACATGTTGATTTACAGGATGCGTTTAAAAAGGAGAAGGTGAAGAATAAGAAGAAGGGGAAGCTCTTAGTCAAGATATGGAGGGGGGTAAAAGCAATCTTCAAGTGGGGGCAGTCGAGCAAGCCACTGTCAGTTGAAGATGCCGATGATAGCGAGGAGTACTCCTTCATGTCTGAGGCTGAGGATGCTGCTGATGAGGATGATGAGGATAATGCTGCTGATGAGGATGATGACAATGGGGTGCAGCCGCACTGACCAGCCACTTCTCCTGCAGTCTGCTAGTCTGATGCAGACCTCAGGGAGACCCTCAAACTTTGCAATTTATTTTGATATTGTGCAGTGAGGACACTGCAATGTTTTAAGTTGGGGGTGGCATATGCACATTTTATGGATATTGTACATTTTATCTATCTGTGACTTAGTTTTGACATGTGTTTATGACATTGTTATGTGCCCTTGCCGGGCTTCTTTGTTATTTATAGATATTATGTACCCTTGTCGGGCTTGGTGTGATTGGTTTAGTTTTGTTAATAGCTAGTTTTATTTTTAGCTTTTTAGTTTTATTTTGAGCATTTAGTTTAATTTAGTTTTATTTTGAGTAGTTAGTTTAATTTCCGTAATAATAATACTTTCTTGGGTTTTCTTCATGCTACGGTTCTTTTCCAAGAAGCACTTTTTGAAGTGAACCGGGTGACTTGTCTCTATGATAGATGGTGTGACAACTTTCTTAAGGGAATTAGTCTTGTGTTGCTAGGAAGGGACTTTTGGATTATTTGGTACTAAAGAAATTAGTCTCTTGTATGTGAAATGTGTACTAAGAATACCCCTCCAAAATATGATTTTGAATGAACACAAGTAAGTTGCATGGTGAAAGATAATCTTTGTGATAAATTCTTGGCTCTGTTAGTGACTCTTTACACATTAATTCGAAAATATTGCTCTAAAATCCTATAAAAAAATGAAATTGATCCATCTTGATTGATTCATGTGCCATGTGTGTTAGTGTTTGTATAAATAATTCTTGTTCTTGTGTCCATCATCTAGAACTTGCCCGGTTGGTCTTTCAATGCTAATGATAATTATGTTTGGTGGGAGAAATGACCTTAGGCATTCTTCGTGTGTTCAGAAAACCCATTAGCATTTGTAGCCACCATTGTATATATATTATCACTAGTTACCCCATTTGAGACTTGAACTTTTTCTTTGGTCACCTCAATGCTAACCTTCCCTTTTTGAAAAATAATTCCTCTTTTGAACTCGTCCCTCCTTGAATATTGAGAATGAGGCAAAAATCCTAAGTTAGGGGTGTAGTGTCAAAGTGGAAATTAGTAAGATTTTCTTTTGAAATTATTCAAGCTCCAAAAGAAAAACACACACCAAAAAAAAAAGCAAGAGAAAAAGAGATAAAGAAATGTGTTTATGTAAATAAATATGGGAGTTTTGAAGAAATATAGCGAGGTGCCTAAAATGATTCTATGTTGGTAACTAGAGGCAAACTAGGCCATGTGGTTTGAATAGAACAAAGTGCATCAAGGAAGAAAAATGTGAGTAGTATTCAAGGAGGGTGTAGCCATTTTTCCAAATGTGTATCCTACCTTTCCCTAAACCTTTCCCTAAACCTACATTACAAGCTTATAAATCTCTTATGGGATCTCCAACCGAATATTCTTGAAAATGCTATGAATTATAATAAGGGCAAGCCTATTGTATGATTGGTTGTAGCACTTGAAAGTCTTTGTGAGTGTGAGTGGCTTTGTAAATATGTCCCTTGTTGTTGTCATTGTAAATATTGTGAGTTGGGACTTTCTTTCTTTATTGTGAGGGAACATGAATTAGGATTGAATGGTGAAATTGATATAATAAAAAATAAACGAGTTGAGCATGTGTAGTATACTAGTGTTGTTGAGTCACTTCTTGAGGCTTTTCATTATCACTTTATTGTTTCGGAACTCCCGTGCACTTCTTGAAATTGTTTGTAAATGACGGAGTTATTTAATTAAGATGCATACTTGAGCCTAATTATTAGTACCAACCAAATCCATAAGTTTGAATGCTTAAGTGGAAAATGCGAATGGTGAATGCGAGCAATACAACTTGTGTTTAACATAGTAGAACCTCATTGAGTTATTAGTTTTGACTTGCTTGAGGACAAGCAAAAGTTCTAAGTTGGGGGTGCTGATGAGTGGTGATTTTACCACTCATTTTGGCCTCTTTTCATTAGACTTTGTATTGTTCAATGATAACTTGAGGTTGTTATTAGTGTGTAATTGCTTAATTTTCAGGGAAGTGATGCCATGAAGTGGTTGGTGTTGAATTGGAATGAAAGTTGAAAAAAAGGGGGTGAAAATTGCACAAAATGTTTCAGTAATTCCGCACATGCGTATTTTAGGTCGCAGGTGCGACCTCGCACCTGTGAAGATATGAACGCACCTACGAATACTAGCCCAGCCACACAAAAGTCGCACTTGCGAAGTAATTGTCCGCCCCTGCGGAAAATGCCAAGTGCTTCAAAAGCTCGCACCTGCGAGAAGACTTCCGCTCCTGCGGAGTTGCACCTGCGAGGATTCTTCCGCAGGTGCGATTAGCGAGCATCAGATCTGAACAATAATGTAAAATCAAATTTTTCCATCCCCACTCTCATATACTCGACCTAGCAGTCATTTTTAGATATCTTTGGCTTTGTAAATATAATTTTGTGGAGAGAAGAACAAGTCTTGAAGCTAGGGTTTGCACACACACACTTGGGATTTGAAGATTTCACTCTTGTAGTTAAGGATTTCTTACCCATCTATGTTTGTTTCTTCATTTCCTTGCTTTGTATTGAATATTTAAGTGTGTAGTATTTATTTCCAATAGTAGTTCTTGTTTATGGAAATATTCATGTTTGAAGTGTGGATGAAATACCTTGTTGTGCTTATGTATTGATTGATTTTTCATATTTTATGAAGTGAGTTATTGTTACTTTAATTATTCTTGTTCTTTAATGTTTCCAAAGGGATTAGCTAACCCTAGGACTCGCCCATTAACTCCGAATTAATTTTGGAAAGGATAATTTGGGGTTGGGAAAGATTAATTAACAAAAACCTGAGTCTTTAACCCTCATTTTATAGATTCTACCTAGGGATAGGATTGAACTACTTGTAGCCATATCCGGTGTGCTTAATATCTTTATTGGGTTAGGAATAATTCAATTAAGAAGTCTTATTAGTCTTTGGAAAAATCTAATTTAGAATTATTATCCGTGGCTAATTAACATAAGCTCACTCATATTTCTAAAATCGTGAAATACATTGGATCATTACTTGAGTTTAATTCCTGATGCATTCATTCTTGTCGCCATTGATCATTTTACTTGCTTTCTAGGTTAGTTTATATTTTCACATTTAGTATTGAAACATCATTTCAAAACATAAACCTTATTTGTTTGGCATTGCGCGATAAGTGATAATTCTCTTGCATTCCTAATCACCCTCATATTGTTCTCTGTGGGATTCGACCCCAACCTTGTTGGGTTACTATATTTGACAACGATCGTTTACACTTTTCTAAGGTGTAAACTGAGCATATCAGCGAGGCCCGATTGTTAGGTACATACTTGGTTCAGGATTCCCTGGATAAGGTGAAGGTGATTCAGGATAGACTTTGCACAGCTCAGTCCAGGCAGAAGAGCTATGCAGATCGTAAGGTTCGTGACTTGTCATTTATGGCTGGTTATCGGGTTTTGCATCAGGTATCACCTATGAAGGGCGTCATGAGGTTCGGGAAGAAAGGTAAGCTGGGTCCGAGATTTATTGGCCCTTTTGAGGTGTTGCGACGTGTTGGGGAGGTTGCTTATGAGCTAGCCCTACCTCCCAGCCTAGCAGGGGTTCATCCGGTGTTCCAAGTCTCCATGCTCCAGAGGTATCACGGTGACCCGAGTCATGTCTTGGATTTTAGCTCAGTCCAATTGGACAAGGACCTATCATATGTTAAGGAGCCTGTGGCTATATTGAACAGGCAGGTCAGAAAGCTCATGTCAAAGGATATTGCGTCAGTAAAGGTTCAGTGGAGGGGTCAGCCAGTCGAGGAGGCGACTTGGGAGACCGAGCAGGATATGCGGAATCAGTACCCTCATCTTTTCCCAACTCCAAGTATGTTTATATGCTCGTTCGAGGACGAAAGATTTTCTAAAGAGGGGGAGGATGTAACGACCCAATCGGTCAATTTAAGCATTAACGCCCTGATCCCCTATTTATCGACTCTCCCATGTCTATTTATGTTATTGGAACTTGTCGGAGCGTTGAGTGATGAAATCCGGGGTGATTTTGGACACATAGTTCATAAATGTGGAATTTATCTTTAGAAATCTAGTCGTAGCTAGATTTGTGTGAAGACGGATCTGGAATGGAATTAGGAGCGTGCTCGGAATGTGTTTTCGAGGTCGGTTGTGGATTTAGGCTTGAATTGGCGAATGTTAGAAATTCGGCAATTTCGACCAATAGGCGAGATTTTGATATCGGACTCGGAATGGATTTCCGAAAGCGACAGCAGGTCCGTAATCATTTATGACATGTGTACAAAATTTGAGGTCACTCAGATGAGTTTAGACGTGTTTCGGCGTTGGATGTGAATTCTAGAATTATCCTAAGTTCTTAAGCTTGAATCTATGCATAATTGATGATTTTGATGTTATGATATGTGTTTTTAAGGATCGACCAAGTTTGAATGAGGTATTAGGGTTGGTTGGTAGGATTGGCTGAGGTCTCGGGAGCCTCGGGTGTGTTTCGGGTGCCCAAACGGGCATATTTTGGCCTAAGTCTTCTGCTGGTTTTCTGGTTTTTCTACAGCTGTGTTTTACTCTCTGCGATCGCAAGGGTTCACCCGCGATCGCGTAAGGTAAAAGTGAGAGGTCCTGCCATTGTTCTCTACGATCGCAGTGTATTGGAATATTGGTCAACGCGATTGCATGACCAGGACCGCGTTCGCATAGAGTATTCTGGGTTTGGGGGAGTTTCGATATTTGTTCTATGCATTCACGTGGCCCCAACCGCGATCGCGTAGCTCTAGGTCCTCTAGGTTCCCGATCGCATACTTCTTTCTGTGTTCGCATAGAACGATTCTAGGCGCGTGTTTCTTTCCTCTCCGCGATTGTGACTCCTTGTCTGCGATCGCATAAAGCAAATGCCTGGGCAGAATATTAAAACCCCAAATCCGAGGGTTTATGACATTTTCATATATTTCGAATTTGAGAGCTCGGGAAGGGCAAGTTTTGAAGACTTTTGCACCTGGGTAACTTGGGTAAGTTATTTTTATCCATGATTCCAATCTTAAATTCAAACATTAATTTCGACAATTATGGAAAAAATGGGATGAACTTCATAGACCGAATTATTGAGTTTTGATTGGGTATTTGACCTTCGATTTGAGAGATTCTTATATGGTTAGACTCGTGAGTGAATGGGTGTCCGGAAAATATAAATTTTACCTAATTCCGAAATGTGGGGTCGGGGGACTTTTTGGGCGAATTTTCTAAATTAGCGTACTAGCTTATAAATAATTAGCTATTTTGTTCCCTTGAAGTGATATTTACACCATGCAATCGATTTGAATAGATTTGGGACACCCGGAGTCGGATACTCGTGGCAAGAGCTTGGTATTGAGTTGATTACCGTAGTCCAGGTAAGTGACTTGCCTAATTCTGTGTTTGGGATCTTCCCTTAGGAATTTTTATACTGATTTTGTTATATGGACGCCGTGTACGCGAGGTGACGAGTGCGTACACGGGTCATTGTTGCTAAAATCCTATTTTTCTCCCATGGAAAGGCTCATTTTCATTCATATATTATTGTTTCCTATCTTAATTGAGTAGATAGCCTAAGTGTAAGCATGTCTACCTGTTCTGACTTGATTTCCCCTTATTTTCTACTAGTCACATCATGCTTAGGCAGTTTTACTCTATTCTTACCTGTCATTCTTCCTGGACTGTTTAGTTGAGCCATAATTGACGTACTTCTACTTTGCATATTTAAATTGGGACTACGGACCGAGATCCGGGAGCTTTTCCCTGTAATGCATTCATATTTAAATTGGGACTACGGACAGAGATCCGGAACTTTCCCCCTGTACTGAGATGCATATTTAAATATGGACTACGGACAGCGATCCGGGAGCTTTCCCCCTGTACTGCATAGTATATTTAAATTGGGACTACGGACTGAGATCCGGGAGCTTTCCCCGTGTACTGCATTGCACATCTATTGTTGAGATATATGTTGTGCTGAGCAAAGGGATCTCTTTATGTTATTAAATATTTCCGTTTTCGTTAAACCTGTTTATCATTGCTTGTCTATCTTTCGTTGTTTTAAAAATTGTATATTGACTTGTTTTAAAAACTCAGTAGGGCCTTTACCTGACCTCGTCACTACTTGACTGAGGTTAGGCTTGGCACTTACGGAGTACCGAATGTGGAGTACTCACTCCCTTTCATGCGCATGTTTTCCCTATGTGCAGATCCAGGTACCAGCACTCAGTATCGTGGCTAGGAGTTGTCTACCAGCAGCCAGGAGACCGCGAGGTAATTCTGCCACGTCTGTAGAATCCCACGAGTCCCCTTCTACTCTAGCATAGGCATAGAAAGACTTGTACACTTTCCCACTGTTTCATTATATAGAGCCGTATTTGTTAAAGAGCTTGTGACTATGGAGACATTCCGGGTTTTGAGAAGTAAAACTGTATATGCTGAGCAGCTACGTTATGTCTATTTGATATCCTTTCCGTCTTTATTTTATTGATTCTGTTATTTCCCGCAAATTCTAGGCTTACCTAGTCATAGAGACTAGGTGCCGTCACAATACCTTTCGAAGGGTAAATTGGGTCGTGACAAAGAGGGATAGCAAGATCGACAACAAGAGTTTTGGTTAAGGCGAAGCAACCAAAGCATTAGGAGAAAACATATACAATAAATAAAGAAGTGTTCTTTAAGATACCATCACATTAAATACTTATAAACAATATATAATTATCTAACTAACATGACAAAATTGATTATTTGTATAAGTTTTGATGATGCCCTTTTATTTTAAACTCATATATTATGCTAATGTAATAATATTTTTCGGCATTTAGATGATTGTTGTATTATTATATATAAAATTTCTCTCATGTCACGACCCAAAACCAACCCATCGTGATGGCGCCTATAAATGGTTCGGGCAAGATCCATTCCCATGGAAGATTCATCCCTCAATATAAATCAACTGCGTGCACTGTGGTTTGCATACTCCGGAGGGGTTCCCTTTAGCCCAAGCGACATAATAAGCCAGATCCAAGCATAAATAAATAAAATATGTTGCGACATGCAGCCCGATCCCATAAATATCACTCACAATCAGGCTCTCGGCCTCACTCAGTCATCAATCTCTCCAGTCCCTCAGGCTCACATCGCTCATACTAAGCAGCCCTAATCAATTATACGAGATGTTGCAATAACCGATTACAGAGACTGAGATGTGATATGAAAGGATGAATAAGACTAAGTACATAACTGCAATTTAATCAATAAGTCAACATCAAAGAACGACCATTATTGTCCAATATTACCAGCATATAGCCTATACATGATTCCTAGCATGAATCACAACTCAAGTGTTCTAACACATAGAATACAACAAGAATGTTAAAATAAAATGGCTATGCAGCCCAAGGGTAATGACTAAATCACAATTTATACGATGCACGCCCGCACGCCCGTCACTTAGCATGCACGTCACCTCAACATCTATCACATAATACGTAATTTGGGGTTTCATAACCTTAAACCAAGTTTAGAAGTATTACTTACCTCAAACTGTGCAAAATCTCTACTCCAACACACCTTTGGTTCGTGAAATGGCCCCTGAATGCCTCGAATCTAGCCACAAACAATTTGATATAATCAACATGGGTTAAAGGAATCAATTCCATAAGAAATTACTAATATTTAATTAAAGGTCAAAAAGACAGCTCAAAAGTCGTGCATGGGCCGACATCTCGGATTCGGGATAAAATCACAAAATCCGAACACACATCCAACCACGAGTCCACCCATACCAAAGTTATTCAAATCGGATACAAAAATCTCGATCAAAATCTCAAAATTCGGCCTAAGAACTTTCCTCCATTGTTTCCCAATTTTTCACCCCAAATCACTAATTTAATGATGAAATCAAAGACATAAACATGGAAATTAACCAGAACTAGGTAAGAATCACTTACCCCAATCACCCACTTGAAAATCTCTCCAAGAATCACCTCCAACCGAGCTCCAAAAATCAAATTTGTGTTATGAACTCAAACTCTCATTTTTTAAATTTAAAATTGCTGCCCAGTTATCCTTCATAGCGAACGCGGCCATCTTTCTGCGTTCGAGTAGCATAAAACAGTCTACCCTACTAACTTACCTTATGCGAACGTGGAGACCTACACGCGAACGCGAACCACTGCTTCCTCAAACCCACGTGATCGCGTATTCCCTCACGTGATCACAAAGCACAAACGCATGAGAACAAGTTGTCTCCTCTCATCTTCGCGAACGCGGCAATGCCCACGCGTTCACGATGCACTGCCTGGCCAAACCTACACGATCGCGTACCCCAACTCACAAACGCATAGGGTATTACTAACCACAGCCCCAAACAATCCTACGCGATCGCGGACTTGTCCACGCGATCGCGATCCGATACAGACACCAGAAAAAACCTTCAACCATAACACCAAGTCCAAAATTTATCCGTTAACCATCTGAAACTCACACGAGACACCCCGGACCTCAACCAAATATATCATCAAGTCCCAAAACATCATACGAACTTATTCAAGCCGTCAAATCACAACAAACACAAATCGCGCATAGATTCAAGCTTAATGAACTTTTGAACTTCTAACTTCTACATTCGATGCTGAAACGTATCAAATCACGCCCGATTGACTCCAAATTTTTCACACAAGTCACAAATGACATCACAGACCTACTCCAACTCCCAGAAACCCAATCTGAGCCCGGTAATCACAAAGTTCACTCTCAATCAAACTTCCGAATTTCTAACTTTCGCAATTTCAAGACTAATTCAACTACGGACCTCCAAATCCCTATTCGAGCACGTGCCTAAGTCTTAGATCACCCGACGGAGCTAACAGATCTATCAAAACTTCTTTCAGAGTCGTTTCCACATGAGTCGATATCCGGTCAACCATTTCAACTTAAGCCTCCAACCTTGAGACTAAGTGTCTAAATTCATTCTGAAACCTCTCCGAACCCGAACCAACTACCTCGGCAAGTCATATAACATCTGTAAAGCATAAAATGAGTAGTAACTGGGGAAGCGGCCTACAACTCTCAAAACGATCGACCGGGCTGTTACATCTCATTAATTAAATTTTAATGTTCATTTATATAAAAAATATTTAAATCATCCCCTGCCATTTTTAACGTGCAACAATGACTACTAGATATTTTCCTAGCAACACACGTTCATAGATATTAGTACTATATTAAAAGCACGAAGGCACTTAGCGAAATATTGTTTGTATCTTTTACCCTTTAGAGTCAAATTTCACACTAGGCAAAATAATAATTTAATTATTTTCCTAATATTTCAAAGTTTAAAAATCAACTAAAACAATGACTACTAGATATTTTCCTATTTTAACCATGTACAAGCCCTAATTTGCCCGTACAATGTATCTTTTATTTATATAAGCTTTATCTTTATTTTCTTATTTTTATGAATTAATTAATTTTTACGTAAGTCAAGATCTCCTACTCCGGTGGTCGAAAAGTGACTGTTGCTTTCTTCAACAAAAGTATTTTCCTTAAATACAATCTCAAGCTCTTTGTGCACCGATTAAAAATTAGGATTAGCACTACTGATGCGTCTGTTTATAATGTAACAAATCATGTTTTATCGTAAATGTTCTTTCCACTTCTTAATATATTACACATAAATCAACACCTTGGAACTAAGTGTCCCAATTCATTCCGAGATATCCCTTGAATCAAATCAACTAACCCGACAAGTCATATAACAACAAATGAGCATGGAATAAGCACCATGTGGAATTTTTTTGTGTCTTAATATTAAATGAATTTTAAGGAAGAAGTTTCAAGATCTTTTAATATATTTTGATTTTAGGTCACCAGTTCAGTTGAGCGCCCCTGATTATGATCAACAATAAAAACAAGTAATAAAGAAAATACGTTTTCTGTGGGATTCACTATTTTGATGATTTTTGGTCGAGTTGCATTGGTTTATAACAATATATGCTCTTTTGCACATTTTAACGAGTGAACCCAATGCTAAAATTTGTTCCTATGATATGTTCTATGTGGTATTCACAATCTATGAACTGGGAATTACTGTTGTTCAGCAAATTGGGTACTAAATTTTTTGCTTGCATATTTTTATTGTCCAACTTATGAGAATTTGTTTCGGTTGATCTACGTCTTTTACTTGCTTGTGGTTGCAAACGACAAGTTTTCAATCGCTTTGCAATGTTACAGTAGAACTCATGCACCTAAGGTTAAGGTAAGGACTTGCAAATAAATTTACTTAATTTCATATCTATTTTGCAGTTTTGTTTCGTTTAAAACAGAATTGTGATATGCAGGTATGGTTTTGGATCTATTTAGGTTTTCGATCTATATATTTTTCAATTTTAATTCTGGATTTTATATGTATAATTGTAGTTAATTTCTCTTGCTTAAAACCATTTTTTTAGATAGATTTTCAATATTTCATAATCTTTTGTTGCGGTAACGTTTCTTCAGGTACGATTCTCCACTAAATTATTGTTATGTTTATTTTCTCTAGTTATTGCTATCCTGTTTTTTCAGAATCTCTAATTAATATAGAAAAATTATTTCAGTCAAGTGCCAAATTATGAGGTTGCCTAGTCTAATGTGAACAGTGTTTCCAGTGTTAAGTAAGTTAAAATTCATACTTGTAAATATCACAATGGGATACAATTTGTATCGCCCACGAATTGTTTACATGCATCCCTTTCTGAGGCAAACTTTTTGTGTATTTTTTTATAAATAATTTTTGTTGTACTTTTTGATTTTAACTATAAATACATCACTATGCAGAAGGTGAATTAAACCTCTTTTCTTAAATACAATAAGTCCTTCTAACTTTGAAATGTCTATGAAATACTATTGAAGTATACATTCTCTCCGTATAAAGAAAGATGTATGTTAGTTAACGAATGGTAAATGATATTACAATTTGTTGCATAGTAATTTCGAACTCACTATAAATACTTTCCTTATTTGACCAACTTTATATCCTTTAGATAGTAAATTAGGCTACAACTATATTATGTAACTACAGTTAATATCTTAAACTTTAGCTAAACTAATATATTCGAAACTTTGAAATATAATTACTTTCTGGCCTTGGTATATGGCCTTTCAGGATCCAAGTGACAACCAGATTTTTCTATTGGATTAATTTGATTGCCGCCCCAAGTAAGAATAACATGTGCTGCTTCCTCACTTAGTATTTTTTGCAATTTTTTTGGTCAAAGGCTTGTAAAAGACGAAAAATGCTTGATAATCTTGAGGTTCGAGACATACCTATCGAGCCGTAATTTTTGCAGCTTTTCATATTTCTTTGATATTTTTTCCTTTAGGAGCAGTAAACATGATTCAAGTGATAGTTTGGATTCTACTTTTGCAATAGAAAGTTTTTCTTTACTAATTTGTTGAAAATTTTTTGTCACGACCCAAAATTCAACTAGTCGTGATGGCATCTAACATAACCCGCTAGGTAAGTCAATTAACAACTATCTAATTTAATGAGATTTATTAAGAAAAGAAATGATAATACAACTGCTTTTATACAAAAAATTTCCCAAGGACTGGTAGTACAAATCACGAGCTTCTAAGATTTAGATTTTTACAAGACTGAATTGAAATAATTACAAAATCTGTTTTTAATGAACAGAATTCGAATATAATGCTACCAAGGACAAGTGATAGCCATATCTGGAAAGCAGGTACATCTTCATATCCATCTCCCGAACGTGCGCAGCAACATCATCAACCAACATCGGCACACAAGGTGTGTTGTATGAGTAATACCAACCACATGTACTCAATAAGTAACAAACCTAACCCTAGGTTGAAAGTAGTGACGAACTGGGACAGGGGTCCAAGTCCAACTCCAATATCCCACCATGGTTCATAATAATATATAAAAATGGTACAACAAAATAACCCAGAGATAAGATGCTCAACTCGTTCACAGTTACGAAAATAGGCATGTTTTTCAAGTATAACAGAAAATTCCCAATTCTTTCATCGGAATCACAAAAATTATGAGTAAGTCTGAAAACTGTGATTTTTCCCAAAAATCTTTCCACAATAATTAAGATGTTTCATTTTCAGATAGCATGAGGAAAGTAAATCTCTATACCTACATGTTGATAAGAAACTAAAATCATTAATATCACCAAAATCGGGTAGTAAGAGGAAATGCATCGCATGCCTGCATCTCAAGTACTCATGTCAAATGCAATGCGTCTCACTGATGAACTCATATACTCATACTCTCAGAGTACTCAATCTCATTGTCTCGTATTCTCACTTATCATGCTCAATACTCAGCTCACTCAGTCACTCAATACTGTACAAGGCAGATCCAACCCAAACATAAATAAATCCAGGGCAGATTCAGCCCAAACATAAATAACTGCTAGCATTGCGCCCGCTGTGGATGTGCAGACACTGGAGGGGACGATCTAGCCCAAGCGCAATAATAAGTCAAATCCTGGCATAAATAAATAAATCATGTTGTGACGTGCAGCCCGATCCCATAAATATCACTTACAATTAGGCCGTCGACCTCACTCAGTCATCAATCTCTCCATTTTCTCTGGCTCACAACACTCATGCTAAGCAACCCAAATCAATGGTATGAGATGTGACAATATACAATAACAACGACTGAGATATGATATGTAGGTGATGAATGTGACTGAGTACATCACTGCAATTGAGCAAATAACTCACATCAAAGAACAACCATTGTGGGTCCCAATAGTACCAGCATATAGCCTAAACATATTTTCTAGCATGAATCATAGCTCAAGTGCTCCAACACATAGAGTATAGTACCGGTATTCAGATAAGATAGCTACATAGTTTCATGAAATCGTCTAAACCACAATTTTTATGGTGCACGCCCACACGCCTGTCACCTAGCATGCGCATCACCTCAACACAAAGTTTAGAAGTGTTACTTATCTCGAACAAGCCAAATCCAATATCGAGCAAGCCAAACGATACTCCAAAAATATCATCCCGCATGTACCGACCTACGAATAATTTTGAAACTAGCCAAAAGCAACTCAAGAATATCAAATAATACCTAGGAAAATAATATCAAGTGATAAAGGTCGAATCTTTAATCAAAACTCCGAAGTCAACCAAAAAGTGAAATCCGGGCCCGCGCCTCGAAATTTGGCGAAACTCATAAAATCCGATAATTCATTTAATTACAAGTCTAACCATACTAGTTTCACTCATATCCGACTCTAAATCGATGTTCAAAACTTAAAAAATCACTTTATGAAATTTTAGAATAAAAGAACCCCTCGTTTTCTCTCTAGGTGGGCGATCATGCTTGCCTAGGGCAGCCATGGCTGCTGTGACCTCTCCCCAACCTTTGGTTGTGGGAGAGACAATTCAAAAAACTAAAGAAACAACAACAAATCATAATCCAACCTAGTTATACGCTGATCAAATCCGTCCAATACAGTCTGCCGCAACTATGTCCAAAGTCGAGTTGGTTCCTGTGACAATTGTACATGGTGAACCAACGATAGAGTTCTCAATGGATGAGATTAATCAATTCACAAGATAGGAAGGACTTCATCAAGCTGTTATCATGAAGTTTTCATACAGAAAACCTGATCTACACGAGTTTAGAAAAGTTTTTTCGTCGCAATTCGATATTCAAGGTCGCTGCAATATAGGACTACTGGAATTTCGCCATCTTTTAATCAGATTTGATCTATATAACGACTATGTCCTGTTTTTATCACGATCAACTGGTTATATCAAGGCTAAAGGTGATGAATTCTTTTTTAGAACATTCCCATGGACGTTAGAATTCAATCCAAAGGAGGAAACGTCCATGGCAGTCGTATGGATTTCTTTTCCAGGTCTGCCGCCTAAATTCTTCGCCAAGAGGTCGTTGCTTTCTATTGCTTCAGCTGTTGGTAAAACTCTTGCTTTGGACAAGGCGACGCAAGAAAGAACACGACCTAGCACGGCTAGAGTCAAGGTAATCCTAGATCTTTTGGATAAACATCCTAAGAAGGTTAAAATTTTGATGGTCGACAAAGAAACACGTAAAACAATCGTGCATTATCAGGAAGTTGTATATGATAATCTTCCAAAGTATTGCAAATATTGCAAGCATCAAGGACATGATGATAAATCATGTCTATTGTTGAAAGAACAAGGTGGAGGAGATGACAAAAACAGGTGCAACAGTTGAGAGAAATCTTCCAGTTATAGACGTAACCATGACTGAGCAGATGCAAGGAGATGCTAGAGATTATCTAAATACT
>ML359522.1:0-15494 GCA_005239505.1 Nicotiana paniculata
GTCACTTTAAGTGGAAAAACTCCCGTACCCCCTTCGGGGCGTATAAAAAAGGGAGGTGTGACAAGCACACCAGATACACCAGAACACAACAGCAACAAAACAGAGAAAAATGGTCCGAGTTCACCCCGAAACACATCCGAGGCTTCAAATCACATCAAACAATGCCAAAACCACGAATCGCACTAAAATTCAAACTTTATGAACTTTGAAATTTCCAACTTCTACATCCGATGCTGAAACCTATCAAATCACATCCGATTGACCTCAAATTTTGCACACAAGTCATATTCGACATTACAGACCTTCTCCATCTTCCAGAATCGCATTCCGACTCCGATATCAAAATTTCCATTTTCGGTCGGATTTCTCGAAAACCTTCAAATTTCTATGTTTAGCCAAATGACTTCAAAATAACCTACGGACATCCGAATTCACTTTCGATCGCGCTTCCAACTCCAGAATCACCATACGGAGCTATTCCCAGGCTCGGAATCCCAAACGGACATCAATAAAACTGAGATGTCTTACCGCCCAAATTTATGAAATTCTTCTAAAATGCTATCTTCCATAATATACGCCGAAACGCTCTCGGGTTATCCAAAACCCGACCCGGACATACGCCCAAGTCCGAAATCATCATACGAACCTGCAGGAACCTTCAAATCCTGATTCGAAGGTCGTTTACTCAAAATTCTAATCTTAGTCAATTTCTCCAACTTAAGGCTTCCGAATTGAGAACTTTCTTTCCAAATTAACTCTAAACTTCCTGAAATTCAATCCCGAACACGCCTACGAGTCATAATACCTGAAATAAAGCTGCACACGGACTCAAACCACTAAACGACGCGCTAGAGCTCAAAACGACCGGTCTGGTCGTTACACCTACCACCTGCTAAAATGAAACATCCGAATCTAACTCCCGAGACATGCTAAACCGAATATCACGCATGAGGCCCTAAATGAATATACGAACACTCTCTATAACTGTAGCAACCAAACTAGGTGCATGCCTGGCCAAATCACTGAATCTGATGGCATACTCTAATACTGGCATAGTGCCCTGGCGCAGCCGC
Organism: Nicotiana paniculata; assembly: GCA_005239505.1. Lineage (NCBI taxonomy): Eukaryota > Viridiplantae > Streptophyta > Magnoliopsida > Solanales > Solanaceae > Nicotiana > Nicotiana paniculata. Next base: position 1,074 of record ML359522.1, read on the forward strand.
TCAAACTCCACGCTCCATGCATCTCTGAGGGACTGAGGTACAAACTCGCTCAAGAACATCTCCGGAAACTGACCCCATGTAAGTGCAGCTGACTCGGACGGGCTACCCAACTCATATGCCCGCCACCACTGATAAGCCGCTCCCCTGAGATGAAATGTAACGAAAGCAACCCCACTCGTCTCCAAAGTACCCATAGTACGAAGAATGTGGTGACACTCCTCGAGGAAACCCTGGGCATCATATGTTGCCAATCCACTGAAGGTAGGAGGGTGGTACTTCTTGTACCTCTTAAGTCTAAGTTGTTCTTCCTCAGATGCTGCTGCCCTAACCATGGGCAGAACTGGGACCACAGACTGTGCTGCCATGGCACTTGGTACCTGACCAACATGATCTCGCTGCTCTGGAGTGTGGGAGACGGGATTCTGAGCTCCCCCCTCTATGAAGTAGCTGGGGAACCCGAAATCAACCCCGCCTGAGTCAAGGTACCAATCATATCCCGGAATTGTGCCAAGGTCTCCTGAAGTCCGGGTGTAACAACAGGCGCCTCTGATGCCTGCCCCCCAACTGGAACTGCTGGCAGCTCCTCAACGGCTGCTATAGCAGGTGTTCTAGCTGTGGCACGTGCCCTTCGTCGGCATCTGCCCCTGGCAGCATCTGCTCCGGGGGTAACATCCTCAGGATCTGTAGCTCGCGTCCTCACCATCTGTGAAAGAATGTAATGATAATTTCAAACTTCAAGATCAATGAACTCGCACGATAGGAATGAAGGAAGTGAAGTTATCCTAATAGTTCTGTAGCCTCTCGAAGATAAGTACAGACATCTCCGTACCGATCCAACTACTAAACTCGCTTATGACTCGTAGCACCTATGAACCTAGAGCTCTGATACCAACTTGTCATGACCCAAATTTTCCTCCCTTGGGTATCGTGATGACACCTAGTCTTAAGGACTAGGTAAGCCTAATATTCATGGAATAACAACAATAATAATAAAATCTAATATTTTTCTAAAATAAATAATTCTTTATACATTCCATATTCCCAAAACCCGGTAGTACAAGTCATAAGTTTATAGAGTTTACTACAACTGTTTGGAAGTAAGCAAAAACAATGTAAATGCAAAATAGGAGGATGACTCCGAAACCTACGAGCGCAACGACAGGTTTACCTTGAGTCTCCTCGGCAAGAGTCTGCACAGATACTAACGATCAATACCTAGATTTGCACAAAAATGTGCAGAAGAGTAGTATGAGCACACCACATTGGTGCCCAGTAAGTATCAAGACTAACCTCAGTGAAGTAGTGACGAGGACTAGTCAAGACACCCACTGGTCTAATAAACTGGTCAAGTATCACTATAGGAATAAAGGGAAAAATGATGTACACATAAAGGCTACACAATATAGCTAACAACACAGTAAATTCTATAAAGAAGGAAAACAATAAGATCATCGAAAACCATGAAACAACACAAAGATTGAATAGAACACAAACAAATATGGAATGTAAATATACAATACGGACAGGTAATGTCTCAACAACTTCAAACCCTTCTATATCAAATTCGTAGTCATTTCCACGAGGTTCCGAACCTCGGACAACCCACCATTTATGGGTCCCAATATTTGAACCCTAACACTTGGCATCTTGCGCCCTCATTCGAGTACTAACTGCACGGACGACTCACGTGCCCATTGGGTCATTTCCACCCATACGGTAAGTACAACAAGAGTATCTATACTTGACAACAACGAGGAGCCCTAAATCCATTAATAGTACTTAACTGCGTGTATGCTTGTGCAGGTGTCCTAACATGATTCAACAACCAATAAGCATAAGGGAAGAAAAGGGCAACATGTACATTATCATCTCCCAAATTTCCAAGTGAATAAACTCACATAGTAAGTGTTCCAGTACACAATATCAACAAAAAGGAATGCCCCCAGGCCAACGCAAGTATCACAAACAATCCCTGACATAGCCCACCTTGTCTGGCCATGTGTGCAATAGTAAAGTATATGCCCGCCTTGTTTCGCCTCACGTGCATAAACATGTTCCCACTTTGTCTCGCCACATGCGCAACCCACATATACATATCCTGCCTTGTCACTCCGCATGTGCAATATCAATAGAAAACACGGCACGACAGAAACCTCGTGCAAACCCCATATCAGCAACCGCACGGCAGAAACCTCGTGCATCACAATAACAACAACTGCACGGCAAAAACCTCGTGCATCACCACAACAAGTACAAAAACAACAATTGACAATAATACAAGATACGGTAGATACACCAATTCAAGAACCTTTGATCACAATAAAAACAAGGCTAGTTCGCAAGGAATAAGCACAACAAAGAATACTAGGCATAATAAGGACAACTCAACAAGGGAAAAAAACGTATAAGAGTCGCACCCAAATGCACGGTTCAACAACAAGAAAACTCACGAATCCGATAACTCTATATAAGGGCAAGTCAACTAAGGTATATAATATCTAAACTTGTTTTAAGGTTGACCAGTTGCGAGGATATTCAACAATTTCACTTAAGGACAAGCAACATGAAAAATAACCATAACTTCAGCTAAGACCAAAACAATTATAGGAAGAGATGAAGATAATTATAATTTGATGACAAGTAGTTAAGAGGACCTAGCATGACAGTAAAAAGGAGTAAATTCTTCAGATAAGTCAATTAGGAGTCAGATAGGCAAGAGGAGTAAATCCAAAAGTAAGAAATCCTACATTTAGGCAAGTAAAGATGAAACTAGAAATTTGGAAATTCAATCATGCCAAGAACAATTCATACTCAGCGAATATAAGGACCTAAGATTACTAAAGGGCAAAGTTTCCACAAATAAGTCCGAGCACACAATCGTCATTTTGCGTACACGGACTAGAACCAACATAAAAGACTAAAATCCTAAGGGAAAAATATCCCCACACAAGGTTAGGCAAGATACTCACCTCAATCGCTCAAATCAAGCATGAAATCACGTTCTTGCCACGAGTATCCAACTCCAAATGTCCCAAATCTAATCAAATCAATATCATCGTGTAAATAATACTACAAGCAACTAGTTTAACTAATAAATTCGAAGCTAAGATGAAATTAGGAAAATTACCCAAAAAGTCCCCCGGGCCCACGTCTCGAAATCGAGTGAAAGTTACAAATTTAGAACATCCATTCACTCACGAACTCACTCGAACAAGAATCATCGAAAACCGACGTCAATTTCTCATTAAATTCTCAGATTTCTATTTGGGGAACCTTCCTCCCATTTTCATGATTTTCACCCAAATTCATTGATTAGATTGAAGAAATTGCTATGGATTAATGATATACCATTGAAATAAGGTTAGGAATCGTTACCTATGAACCTTCTCCTCAAAACCCACTCAAAATCATCAAAACTCGAGCTCCAAATCGTTTTAGAAAATATGAATTTTCAACCCTCGAATTTGTATAAACAACCCAGCAATTCCCCACCTGCGACTCATTGGACCGCACCTGCAGAAAATACATCGCAGATGCGAAAACTCACTAAATGAACTGGGGCCGCACCTGCGATCACTGGGCCGCATCTGCGGCTCCGCACCTGCGGAACCCCGTCAACACCTGCGAGCCTGGATTTCCCTGACCAAAACCGCACCTGCGACGCCCTCCAATGCACCTGCGGCTCCCCATCTGCAGGTGCGAAACACCAGAACCAACAATGCTTCAGCTGGTTTTCTAAGTTCTAAATCATCCCATTGAGCATCCGAAACATCTCCGAGGCTCCCCGGACCTCCTTAAAACTTACCAACCAGTCCTAATACCTTATCCAAACTTAGTCGAGCCTTCAAAACACATCACATAACATCAAAATCACCAATTATGTATGGAATCAAGCCTAAGAACTTATGAAATTTCCAAAATCCACAACCGATGCCGAAACACGTCACAAATAGTCCGAAGGACTTCAAATTTTACACACATGTCATAAATGATACTACAGACCTACATCCACTCCTGGAATTCCATTCCGAGCCCGATACCAAAATTTCGCCTATCGGCCAAAATCGCCAAAATTCTGACTTTTGCCAATTCAAGCCTAAATCTACCACAGATCTCGAAAACATATTCCAGACGCGCTCCTCAGCCCAAAATCACCATACGAAGATGATGATATCATCCATAACTCGTTCCGGAGCCGTTTACATAAAAGTCAAATTTCCGTCAAAACTTCACTATTTAAGCTTCAAAAACAACAGTCCTTCTTCCAATTCGACTCTGAACCATCCGGTAACTGAATCCAGCCATGCACGCATGTCGATGTACACAATGCAAAGCTGTTCAAGACCTTATGTCACCGAACGGAGCTTAAATTCTTAAAATAAATGGTCGGGTCGTTACATATTGAGTAACTATATTGCTAATAGAAATGCTGCTAAGGGCATGTTTACTAGTAAGTTTGATATGAAAAACGTAGAAGTTGCCGATTTAATTTTGGGAATTAAGATCTCTAAGACTCCTCAAGGTCTAGCCTTGTCTCAATCTCATTATATTAAAATGGTACTTTGACTTTAAAGTTGGAAAAATGCCAATTGATTTAAATCATACTCTTGTAAAGAATAAAGGTCAAAGCAAGTCGCAATTGGAATATGCTCGAGTGTTGGAAAGTTTGATGTACATCATGAATTATATAGCTTGTGTGATAAGTAAGCTTAGTCGATACACAAGTAATCCCGACCAAGCTCATTAGATAACAAAGAAACGTGTTTTGGGGTATTTGAAATATACCCAATACGATGCATTGCATTACGATAATTATCCCGCGTTTATTAAGGGATACAGTGATGCAAATTGGATCACCAGACTAACATAATCAAACTTCACAAGTGGATGTGTTTTTACCATTAGTGGAGGAGCAATATCTTGGAAGTCATCCAAGTAGATATGCATCGCTCGCTCTACGATGGAGTCTGAGTTCATAACTTTAGACAAGACCAGTGAAGAATATGAATGGATCCAAAATTTCTTGGAAGATATTCCATTTTGATCCAAACGTTTGGCACCTATATGCATACATTATGAAAGTCAAGCATCAATAAGAAGGGCAGGAAACGTTATGTATAACAGGAAATCTTGTCACATACGACGAAGACATAATACCGTTAGATAACTACTCTCTAGTAGAATTATCATAATTGACTATGTAAAGTCAAAAGATAATTTGTTGGATCCTCTTACAAAAGTTCTAACTAGAGAGGCGGTTGAGAAGTCATCAAAGGGAATGGGACTATGGTCGAGAACAAATCACTATGGCAGTAACTCTACCTAGAAGACTGGAGATCCTAAGATCTAGGTTTAAGGAGATCAAACAAAGTCATTAGTGACGATTCAACAAATAAAATTTTGGTTCATTCCCATGATGAAGACAATGTTCAATAACAAGGGTAAAACATTAAGGATTTTAATAGTTTCTAAGTTTAGTACGGAGTATATCAAATAGTGTATCTGCGGGATAACACGTTTAAAAATCACCTATGTAAGTGTGAAGTGTAAGCCGCTTCAAGGAGAATTTTGTAAGCCCAGTTCTCTACGCACTTATGAAACCAGACAACGTTCATGGCTGAAACAAGCAAAAAAATAAGAACCGAAGACGGTTAAGGGTTGATTGTGTGACGTATGGCTATCTAGGTATACACCAAAGTTCGACGGTTCAAAGATATAAAATCTACCGATTGATCGATTATATCCGACATATGTTCACTATGAAAAGTTCAAAGAGAAACGTACTAATCCAGATGCGATTAATCCTTGCGAATTACATAATTTTTTCATGCACATTTATTTCAGATAGCCATTCTCCATTCATGTGGGAGATTATTGGGTTTTATTAATTAAAACAAAAGAGATATGAATGAAAAATAGTAAGAAAAAAAATGGAAGGAAATGAAATTTTGAATTAACTCCTTTTACAAAGGAACTTTGTTATTCATTGGATAGGAAAAGGAAAATTTCTTGTGCTTATATGGGAGCAGTTCTTCTAGCTCTTAAAGAGTTGAGAAGAGAGCAAGCATCACACCGTCATCGTTGTCGCTTGCTCGTCTTTGACTTCGGTTTTGGAGTTGATCAATTGATTGATAATTTTTTGGACCAAATTTTCCTTTTCCGTCATTTTCTAATATTTTTGCACGGAAAATATTAATTTTAAAATTCGCGGAACTATTTCCAACGGTCAAATTCGCGACGAAACATTCCATTTAACAGAAATTTAAATAATTTTTGTGGAACAGACACCTTATCAAATGAATAGGCAACATAGCACCTGTTGAGACTCAACTTTGTTGGCTATAATTAGAGAAGTTTAGCCTCATTTTCACCACCAAATCTGAAAAACTCTCCCCTCTCTTCTGCATTGATTTCAAAGCAAAACGTAAGCATTTGTGTGATTTTTTTCGCCATTTGAGTTCGCCGAAGTTCTGTGATTTGAAATGCCGCTATCACAGAATAGTTATTCCGTTCTATACTGGGAGAGATTCATCCGAAAAAGTGAGCAACCTTGATGGGATTAGATTCTTTAAGAATACCCAAGAAATATGTGTACTTGGAATTTTCTCTTTTTATTTTCTTAAACTAACGTCTTCTGATTTTCTGGTTTTGAATACACAATACTAACACCTACTGAAAACGACGTCTTCTGGTCCGTTACTAAAGACGTTACCGGGTAGTCCTCCATACTGGTCAACGAGAATAAATTTCTTTCTGTCATGTTAGAAAATCTGGTCAACGACATTTATACGGGTGTATTATCATGTTAATGTTAGTTTCCTGTACTGGATGATGATGGTTTTGTGTATAATCCCAATAGAAGTTCGTTGGATTTGTATGAAAAATCTGCAGATATGGTAACTCCAATATCGGCAAATGGATCGGAAGTAAAGGATTTTAGTTCCGAATACAAAGCGATTTGGATTCAGACTTGTCATATTAGAAAATACGTACAAAGCAGTGATGGAAATTTACGTACCATTTCACGGGTATATGAATTTTGGTACTCAAATCCACCTGATTCTTACATTCAGATAATTAATTAATGGTAGGATCTGTTTTTCCGTTTCCTGTTATTTTCCCAGGTGGAATTAATATTGTAGCAGGATGCCACTTATAAAAACTAATGTAATACTTATAATTTAAACATTCTTTTAACAAAATAAACTAGCAAAAAGAAAAAAGAAAAAAATATGCTCATGAATAAACTTCAAGATATGACATTTCAACTTAGAAAAATCTCATAAAATTCTCTTTAAAATTTCAAGATACAACTATAAAAAAAAAAAAAAAAAAAAAGAGAGAATAGCAACATCCATTTAAGTTAAATCAATACTTTAAAATTTACCATACTTACTAGAATAATATCTTTTTTTCATACACCATTCAAGACTCAAACTAAGCTTAAAATTCAACTCTCAATCAAATACAAGCTAGTTAAGTCTTAAAAAAAAAAAAAACTCCTAAGTTCAATTCAAGTACTAAATTTAATAAATTACAAAATTTAGGCATAAACACCCCTAAAGATTAAGTTATCCAAATAATAGTGTCATAATCCAATAATCATTCAAGAGTGCATGTCTAAGTATATCATATGGATCATGTACAAGTACCCAGAAGTGTACAAAAAGAATACATATGCTTATGCAAGTGTGATCTTCATCTAAGCTTCCAAAGAGTCTACTTCAAATGATATCCTCGAGCATCTCCCGCCACATCACCTACGATAGTAACAACTATCGCTAAGTATAAAGTTTAGTGGCACATAAACTTAACTAACATTTCATAATAAAAGAAAGGTAAACTATGTAATGAATACAAGGAATAAATTCTAGATATGTGCTTATTAAAATCAATATCAAGTACTTAAGGAAGGTACAATCATCTCATGAGGGCTAAATATCAAATCATAAAATAGTTCAAGATACCATTATTCAAAATCTCAAATGTCAAGAAGATTTCCAACTAATAATCTGAGAAAGTCCACCGATTAGTTGATTCGCCCAACACATGTGTCATGCAATTACATCAAAGCATAATCAAGTAACAAGAAGGACCAAAGTCCTAGATCAAGTAGGGTTGTCACCCAATTTTCAAGAGAATCAAGAGCCATATTGAAAGTGGTTTTCCCATCCATACTCAACATGGACAAAGTCCATGATTAAGATAGAACGTGAATCCGAATTCAAGATAGGTCAAGCTCCAAACAAAAGACATGCCAATATAAGTGACAAAGTCAACAAGAATATAATGATGCTCAAGCAATCCGTATATGTGGGCGAGTTAAATTGTCTTTCAAAAATACTTCATATGACCACTAATAAATTAAAATGCCTCAAGATATTTTTCGTCGAGCAACAAAGCAAGTAAACTAGTAAAGTAGCAATAAAGTCAATATGACAATAAATTTAATGTAAGATAAAATTTCACCAAACCTTAACCACTTATAATATCTCAACAAATTAAATTGAAAGAAACACTCAAGTTTATGTGCAAACTGTGGAGCTTTAGTAACGACATCAAGGGATTTAAGATCTTCTCAGCCAAGATGTGATGACCCGATAGGCCATATAGAGTTTTAAACCCTAATTTTGTGTTTCAAAGACTCCAATAGCTTATTTAAGCCTTCATTGATTTGCCTGCGCAGTCCGGGTATTTTTTCGGAAGGCTTTTATGTTAAGAATTGATAAAATATGAAATTTTACCTTAAAAATCTATTTGAGTTGACTTCGATCAATATTTTGAGAAAATGGACCCGGATCCGTATTTTGACGGTCCTGGTGGGTTTGTATCATGATTTTGGACCTAGGAGTTTGCCCGGAATTGAATTCGGAGGTCCCTAACTCGAGTTATCATTTTTTGTCGAAATTTTGAAGTTTAAAGGCTTAATGAATTTCATGATTTCACGAATGTTTGACTTAGTTGATATTGAGACCATATTTTGGTTTCGGAACTCGGTATAGATCCATTACTATATTTATGACTTATATGTAAATTTTGATGAAAAACAGAGTTGGTTTGACGTGATTTAGACGTCTGGTTGTTAAAATAGAAAGTCTAAAGCTTCATTGAAAATTTCATTTGATTTAATGTAAGGTTCGTAATCCTAGGTATTATTTTGGCGATTTGATCACGTGATCAAGTTCGTATGATGTTATTAAACTTGTGTGCATATTTCGTTTGGAGCCCCGAAGGCTCGGGTGAGTTTCGGCTAGGCTACAGTGTGAATTTGGACCAAGGAGAAATGCTGGTGTTCATCTGTTCTGGTGCAGGTCTATGACCTCGCAATTGTGAGTTCAGTGTTCGAAACTGCAAAGGTCCCAAATTCCGGTCATGATCGCAATTGTAAAGAGGGGTGGGTTAGCCAAGGTTCGCATGTGCGATCAAAAGAGTCGCAATTGCGAGAAGTCCAAGTTCGCATTTGCAGACAAACCAAAGCAATTGCGATGGCAACAGAAGTGTGAAGACTTCGCATTTGCGAAGGATTTTTTGCATTTGAGGGGTTCGCAATTGCGAAGCCCAGGTCGCAATTGCAACATCTGCGTCTGGACTTAAGCTAAGTTAGCCGGGATTTCTCTCATTCTTTCAAATTTTCAAACTTAGAAACCCTAGAGGCGACTTTACCAAGAGTTCTTCTTCCCTAAATCATTGGTAAGTGATCCTAACCTACTTTATTTCAATTTTCCATTACATCTCATAAGATTTCAACCTAAAATCTAGGACTTTCATGGTGAACATTGGGGGTTTGGGAAGAATTAGAGATTTTTATAAAATTAGAATTTGGACCTCAAATTGAGGTCGCATTTCAAAACAAAATACATAACCGAGCTTGGGGTGAATGGGTAATAGGGTTTTGGTACGAATTTCGAGTTTGGACCAAGCGGGCCCGGGAGTTGACTTTTTCAATAATGACCTAAATTGAACCTTTTTCATATGTGGGTAGTTCCTAAGGCTAATTCTGAATCGTTTGGTTGATAATTTTCTAGATTTGGTTGGTTCAGAGGCTTTTTTGAAAGGCAAAGCCGTGGTTGAGCTTTGAGTTGATCTTTGGAGCGAGGTAAGTGTCGTGGTTAACCTTGCCTTGAGGGATTAGGAACTGTTTGTTATGTGCTACTTGTTCAAATGTGGGTACAACGTATATGTGAGGTGACGAGTACTTATGCGTTGTTGTTGGGTTAAAGCATACGAGTGAGACTTGTTCCTTGTAATTTATTTCTTTCTTTGATCATGACATCCATGTTGAGACTAGTCAATTACTAAATTAATCGTTCTTTCCGCATTTATGGGCTATATGTGATAATTGAGTATTGTTTCTGAAGTAGAGAATGGTATTGTGGAACCATTGTTGACTTGATCTTGCTTAGTCTATCTCCCTGTTGTTATATGTTCATTGTTACTTGTTAAGGGAGAGTGTTAATACACGAAGAGTGATGCCATGCCGTATTTGAGAGTTAATGCACGAAGAGTGATGACGTGTCATAGTTGAGAGTTAATGCATGAAGGGTGATGCCGTGCCATATTTGAGAGTTAATGCACGAAGGGTGATGTTATGCCGTATCTATTGTTTCATGTTGAAATTGAGAGTAAAATCACGACGGGTGATGCCGTGCCGTAATTATCATTCTATGGTGAGATCGAGAGTAAAAGCACGAAGGGTGATGCTGTGCTATTATTATTGTTTCATGGTGAGGCTGAGAGTAAAAGCACGAAGGGTGATGCCGTGCAGTTTTATTCATTTTGTCGGTTTAAGGTTTATTGACTGATTCTTGTTATCATTCCCTGTTGTAGTTGCCGTATCTTGTACCCCTTTTGCATGTCCCCTCCCAATAGTACTTGTTAATTCTATATTTGTTGTTACGTGGTACTTATATTTTCGTCTGTACAAGTTTATTTATGTGAGTGTCCGGTCATAGTATCGTCACTACCTCGCCGAGGTTAGGCTCGACACTTATAGAGTACATTGGTCGGATGTACTCATACTATACTCTACACTTCTTGTGCAGATTTTGATACCGGACCCAGCTGTCCATGAGGCGCATCAGCTCGGATTGGCATTTGGAGACTTGAGGTAGATCTGTTGGCGTCCACAGACCTTGAAGTCCCCTTCTATTTCCCCTATTTACTGTTCTTTTCATTTGAGACTGTTGTATTTATTTCAAACCCTATTGTAGAGACTCTAGAAGCTCGTAATCTTGTGACTCCAGATCCGGGTTGTACTTAGATATTATTGGTATTCATGTCATTTTAGCACTCCATTTTAGTTTCATTTTGGAGTAATTGGTTTTACTTGTTTGAATTGATTAATATTGTCTTAAGGATTCTCTAACTTTGGCTAGCAAGTGAAATGTTAGGTGTCATTACAGTCCCGAAGGTGGGAATTCCTAGTCGTGACACTAGAAAAGAGCAATTTTCCTAAGGTATACTCCTTAGCTTGAACGAATGTCTCTTGTACCTTAAAAACATAATCAACACTCACTTAAGGTATGAAATTTAAATATATTTAAACCAAATCATGATAAATATCAAAAGGGGGGGACTAAAAGGGTCACAATTATTTTAATAAAAATCTGGGAGCAACTCTGCCCTGTATTTCGGCCCCCCTTTGACAAGGTAGACAACATAACTGACTATTTTGGTCTTTATAATATTTATAGATCTATGTCTTATATTTCTACAAAATTTGGAAGTACTACAATCCGAATTCTAGAGAAAAAGTTACGCTCCAAACACTAATTGCTGCCGAGTTCAAAAACGGAATTAAAACTCTTACTTTCATAATCTCAAATTCTCTAACAACAAACTTAAAATTTTTACCAAAATATGTTGAACAGGAATCTTACCACAAGTTTGAGAGAGTTACTCCACAAATTCAAAATCTAGAGTTTCAAATAAACTTAACCCATCTTGATTCTTGAAGATAACATTCCAACATATATTCAAAAGATAAAGACTAAAACTTTTATCTAACCAAATATGATCTTGATGGTAGTCGGATAATGGTACTTCTATGGATTGAGAGTTCCCCAAAAAGGGCTAGAAGAAAAAAGAAGAAGAAGAAAATGTCTTATGAGAGGGAGAAAGAGATATCTCCCAAATGGGTAGAAGATAGATATTATTTTTATCAAATGGGTCAAAATAGATTTCAATGATCCAATAGGATATAATAAGTCACTTTTTTCTTATACCCCCCCCCCCCCCCNATTTAATAAAAGTGATAAAACATCATATATAAAAACAAGATCACCCAAATACACAAAATTTATTTATAAAATTCAGGGCGTTACAAATATAATCCCCTGTTCTGAGATCCAGTTGTTGCAATTGTCTGGAGTCGTTGATAGTTTCATATTTTGGCTTGTGAATGTGAATTTGCACCTTTGGATTGATAAAGTTTGAACATGTGATTGTGAAAATACAAGCTAAACTTTTTAATTATGGAGAGTCCATTACTCAAATGATAACTGAACCTTACAAAATGATGGAACAAGGTCACTTTATTTAGTTTGTAACAGAAAAAGCACACAAATAATCACTCAACCGGAATTATAAAATTTTTCGGTGAACAAAAATGACTTGGTAGTCTACATGGAATTTTTTATTATTTGACCAAATAATACCCAAAAAAACATAAAAACTCTACCTAACACGACTCGACCCACTAAATAAAATTCATCCACTTACTAAAATAAACACTAAACACTAATTAAAAATCCTTGACCCGTTATTTCACTTTAAGTGCCATTTCATTTCTTTATCCATTCACCCATAAACAATCAAGAAGCTATTCCATAAATTTTTGCCTTGTAAATATAGCAGCAACACCTTGAAACTTCACCCTCAACCTCACCTTCTTCACTTTTTTCACTGTAATTTGATTATGAAAAAAAGTCCCAGTCACATCATTCTTAGAGCTATGCCTGCTATGATGGTAAAATACTTTCTAATAAGTAACACCACTTAACAAAAGTTGGTAATCTTACTCTCTAAATGATATTGGATTATGATATACTAGATATTTACACAAATGCTCTCATTAAGCAATTACTTTTAGTGTGAACTTACACATGTTATCAAACTGGAGAACAAATGTTGCCTAAATAGGCAATACTTCTTAACAAAGAAATATTGCTTACAAAGCAATACATGGAGACAAACTAGTGAGTTAAGGTCATAAGACCACAAGGTCAAACAAAAGAAGACACATTATAAATTGTGTCGTATTAATAGTTTGCACAAAAACAAAGAAACTTGATAGTTCACTTCCTAGACTTCTTTAAGAATTTGCAAACATAGTTCTTCATGTCTCTTTTCTTGAAAATTATGCCTCTTTTCGAAACACCTTTAGTACTCAAAGAAGGAAACTTGTTCATCATTTATAAGCTCAACAACTTCAACTTGAACATCATTCACATCATTCACATCATTAGAAACTTCAACTTCTACAGTATTCACACCCCCATCACCTTCGACAACTTTAACCTGTACATCATTAGCAACTTCAGTTTCTATAGTATTCATACCCCTATCACTTTCGACAAATTCAACTTGTTCATTATTTACTCCATGTGATTGTTGACTTGGTGCCTAATGGAAAAAAATAAGAAAATAAGAAGCTAATATAAGCAGTTAAGGAAATATAAAATTATTTCCTGAGTTATGGTGGATTGATATGTTACATTTACCACCAGTTGAGAATTATCCCAAATGTCAGGATAATATATGTTGGTCCAAGAAAGGAAATAGTTTTGAAGATTGACAAAGGAACTCCGAGATGAACCAGGTCCATCACATGTGACATATACCAGCAGAGTTAAAGGCACATGAGATGCACATGCATGAGATAAATGTATTCTGGTAAAATTGAGATATCTTCTGATCGAAAAGATTGAAAAAATGAAATTGGAGAAGGACTCCTTATTCAATAAAAATGATATCTAAGATAAAGAAGGATTTAGGAGTTGGGTTTGACTAGAACTCTTTCACCAAGGAAGAGTAGCATTAGGATTCTAGTTAATTCCTTATCTACTAACTCCTATAAATTGCAGATTTTTCTTATAGTATACCAACGCACAAGTGCAGATTGTTCTTATTGTATACCAACGCACAAGTGGCTCATGAAGGAACACCTCAAGTGAAGAGGTCAAGAGGAACTCTACTATATTCTCAATATGAGAATTTCACCATGAAAGAAGGAGAGACCATCCAAGAGATGTATACAAGGTTCACTACACTGCCCAATGAACTCAAGTCTCTTGGAAGGGTCATTCTTGAAGAAGACAAGGTTGAGAAAATTCTGACAAGGGCCTTGCCAGTCTCTTAGGAAAGCAAAATTACAGCCATTCAGGAATCTAAGAACATTGCAACTCTTAAGCTGGATGAGCT